>CM026387.1:99068428-99112305 GCA_014843695.1 Archivesica marissinica | reverse complement strand
TGTAGTTAACATCAGTCTGGGTTATGGGGGGGGTCAAATAGCTAATGTAGTTAACATCAGTCTGGGTTATGGGGGTGACAATAGCTAATGTAGTTAACATCAGTCTGGGTTATGAGGGGGTGTCAATAGCTAATGTAGTTAACATCAGTCTGGGTTATGAGGGGTGTCAATAGCTAATGTAGTTAACATCAGTCTGGGTTATGAGGGGGTGTCAATAGCTAATGTAGTTAACATCAGTCTGGGTTATGAGGGGGTGTCAATAGCTAATGTAGTTAACATCAGTCTGGGTTATGAGGGGGTGTCAATAGCTAATGTAGTTAACATCAGTCTGGGTTATGAGGGGGTGACAATAGCTAATGTAGTTAACATCAGTCTGGGTTATGAGGGGGTGTCAATAGCTAATGTAGTTAACATCAGTCTGGGTTATGAGGGGGTGTCAATAGCTAATGTAGTTAACATCAGTCTGGGTTATGGAGGGGTGACAATAGCTAATGTAGTTAACATCAGTCTGGGTTATGAGGGGGTGACAATAGCTA
This sequence comes from Archivesica marissinica, assembly GCA_014843695.1. NCBI lineage: Eukaryota > Metazoa > Mollusca > Bivalvia > Venerida > Vesicomyidae > Archivesica > Archivesica marissinica. The sequence continues at coordinate 99,111,769 of CM026387.1, read as the reverse complement.
ATGTAGTTAACATCAGTCTGGGTTATGGGGGGTGTCAATAGCTAATGTAGTTAACATCAGTCTGGGTTATGAGGGGTGTCAATAGCTAATGTAGTTAACATCAGTCTGGGTTATGAGGGGGTGTCAATAGCTAATGTAGTTAACATCAGTCTGGGTTATGAGGGGGTGTCAATAGCTAATGTAGTTAACATCAGTCTGGTTATGAGGGGGTGTCAATAGATAATGTAGTTAACATCAGTCTGGTTATGAGGGGGTGTCAATTGCTAATGTAGTTAACATCAGTCTGGGTTATGGAGGGGTGACAATAGCTAATGTAGTTAACATCAGTCTGGGTTATGAGGGGGTGACAATAGCTAATGTAGTTAACATCAGTCTGGGTTATGGGGGGTGACAATAGCTAATGTAGTTAACATCAGTCTGGGCTATGAGGGGGTGTCAATAGCTAATGTAGTTAACATCAGTCTGGGTTATGAGGGGGTGACAATAGCTAATGTAGTTAACATCAGTCTGGGTTATGGGGGTGTCAATAGCTAATGTAGTTAACATCAGTCTGGGTTATGAGGGGGTGTCAATAGCTAATGTAGTTAACATCAGTCTGGGTTATGAGGGGGTGTCAATAGCTAATGTAGTTAACATCAGTCTGGGTTATGAGGGGGTGACAATAGCTAATGTAGTTAACATCAGTCTGGGTTATGAGGGGGTGACAATAGCTAATGTAGTTAACATCAGTCTGGGTTATGGGGGTGTCAATAGCTAATGTAGTTAACATCAGTCTGGGTTATGAGGGGGTGTCAATAGCTAATGTAGTTAACATCAGTCTGGGTTATGAGGGGGTGACAATAGCTAATGTAGTTAACATCAGTCTGGGTTATGAGGTGGTGACAATAGCTAATGTAGTTAACATCAGTCTGGGTTATGAGGGGGTGTCAATAGCTAATGTAGTTAACATCAGTCTGGGTTATGGGGGGTGACAATAGCTAATGTAGTTAACATCAGTCTGGGTTATGAGGGGGTGTCAATAGCTAATGTAGTTAACATCAGTCTGGGTTATGAGGGGGTGACAATAGCTAATGTAGTTAACATCAGTCTGGGTTATGAGGGGGTGACAATAGCTAATGTAGTTAACATCAGTCTGGGTTATGGGGGGTGTCAATAGCTAATGTAGTTAACATCAGTCTGGGTTATGAGGGGTGTCAATAGCTAATGTAGTTAACATCAGTCTGGGTTATGAGGGGGTGACAATAGCTAATGTAGTTAACATCAGTCTGGGTTATGAGGGGGTGTCAATAGCTAATGTAGTTAACATCAGTCTGGGTTATGAGGGGGTGACAATAGCTAATGTAGTTAACATCAGTCTGGGTTATGAGGGGGTGTCAATAGCTAATGTAGTTAACATCAGTCTGGGTTATGGGGGTGTCAATAGCTAATGTAGTTAACATCAGTCTGGGTTATGGGGGTGTGACAATAGCTAATGTAGTTAACATCAGTCTGGGTTATGAGGGTGTCAATAGCTAATGTAGTTAACATCAGTCTGGGTTATGGGGTGTCAATAGCTAATGTAGTTAACATCAGTCTGGGTTATGGAGGGGTGACAATAGCTAATGTAGTTAACATCAGTCTGGGTTATGAGGGGTGTCAATAGCTAATGTAGTTAACATCAGTCTGGGTTATGAGGGGGTGACAATAGCTAATGTAGTTAACATCAGTCTGGGTTATGGGGGGTGTCAATAGCTAATGTAGTTAACATCAGTCTGGGTTATGAGGGGGTGTCAATAGCTAATGTAGTTAACATCAGTCTGGGTTATGAGGGGGTGACAATAGCTAATGTAGTTACATCAGTCTGGGTTATGGGGGGGGTGACAATAGCTAATGTAGTTAACATCAGTCTGGGTTATGGGGGTGACAATAGCTAATGTAGTTAACATCAGTCTGGTTATGAGGGGGTGTCAATAGCTACTGTAGTTAACATCAGTCTGGGTTATGTGGGGGTGTCAATAGCTAATGTAGTTAACATCAGTCTGGGTTATGAGGGGGTGTCAATAGCTAATGTAGTTAACATCAGTCTGGGTTATGAGGGGGTGACAATAGCTAATGTAGTTAACATCAGTCTGGGTTATGGGGTGACAATAGCTAATGTATTAACATCAGTCTGGGTTATGGGGGTGTCAATAGCTAATGTAGTTAACATCAGTCTGGGTTATGGGGGTGTCAATTAGTGTAGTTAACATCAGTCTGGGTTATGGGGTGACAATAGCTAATGTAGTTAACATCAGTCTGGGTTATGAGGGGGTGACAATAGCTAATGTAGTTAACATCAGTCTGGGTTATGAGGTGGTGACAATAGCTAATGTAGTTAACATCAGTCTGGGTTATGAGGGGTGTCAATAGCTAATGTAGTTAACATCAGTCTGGGTTATGAGGGTGTCAATAGCTAATGTAGTTAACATCAGTCTGGGTTATGAGGGGTGTCAATAGCTAATGTAGTTAACATCAGTCTGGGTTATGAGGGGGTGACAATAGCTAATGTAGTTAACATCAGTCTGGGTTATGGGGGTGTCAATAGCTAATGTAGTTAACATCAGTCTGGGTTATGAGGGGTGTCAATAGCTAATGTAGTTAACATCAGTCTGGGTTATGAGGGGTGTCAATAGCTAATGTAGTTAACATCAGTCTGGGTTATGAGGGGGTGACAATAGCTAATGTAGTTAACATCAGTCTGGGTTATGAGGGGGTGACAATAGCTAATGTAGTTAACATCAGTCTGGGTTATGAGGGGTGTCAATAGCTAATGTAGTTAACATCAGTCTGGGTTATGAGGGGGTGTCAATAGCTAATGTAGTTAACATCAGTCTGGGTTATGAGGGGGTGTCAATAGCTAATGTAGTTAACATCAGTCTGGGTTATGAGGGGGTGACAATAGCTAATGTAGTTAACATCAGTCTGGGTTATATGGGGGTGTCAATAGCTAATGTAGTTAACATCAGTCTGGGTTATGTGGGGGTGTCAATAGCTAATGTAGTTAACATCAGTCTGGGTTATGGAGGGGTGACAATAGCTCATGTAGTTAACATCAGTCTGGGATATGAGGGGGTGACAATAGCTAATGTAGTTACCATCAGTCTGGGTTATGGGGGGGGGTGACAATAACTAATGTAGTTAACATCAGTCTGGGTTATGGGGGTGACAATAGCTAATGTAGTTAACATCAATCTGGTTATGAGGGGGAGTCAATAACTACTGTTGTTAACATCAGTCTGGGTTGTGGGGGTGTCAATAGCTAATGTAGTTAACATCAGTCTGGGTTATGAGGGGGTGTCAATAGCTCATGTAGTTAACATCAGTCTGGGTTATGAGGGGGTGACAATAGCTAATGTAGTTAACATCAGTCTGGGTTATGGCAGTGACAATAGCTAATGTATTTAACATCAGTCTGGGTTATGGGGGTGTCAATAGCTAATGTAGTTAACATCAATCTGGGTTATGGGGGTGTCACTATCTAGTGTAGTTAACATCAGTCTGGGTTATGGGGTGACAATAGCTAATGTAGTTTACATCAGTCTGGGTTATGAGGGGGTGACAATAGCTAATGTAGTTAACATCAGTCTGGGTTATGAGGTGGTGACAATAGCTAATGTAGTTAACATCAGTCTCGGTTATGAGGGGTGTCAATAGCTAATGTAGTTAACATCAGTCTGGGTTATGAGGGGTGTCAATAGCTAATGTAGTTAACATCAGTCTGGGTTATGAGGGGTGTCAATAGCTAATGTAGTTAACATCAGTCTGGGTTATGAGGGGGTGACAATAGCTAATGTAGTTTACATCAGTCTGGGTTATGGGGGTGTCAATAGCTAATGTAGTTAACATCAGTCTGGGTTATGAGGGGTGTCAATAGCTAATGTAGTTAACATCAGTCTGGGTTATGAGGGGTGTCAATAGCTAATGTAGTTAACATCAGTCTGGGTTATGAGGGGGTGACAATAGCTAATGTAGTTAACATCAGTCTGGGTTATGGGGGTGTCAATAGCTAATGTAGTTAACATCAGTCTGGGTTATGAGGGGTGTCAATAGCTAATGTAGTTAACATCAGTCTGGGTTATGAGGGGTGTCAATAGCTAATGTAGTTAACATCAGTCTGGGTTATGAGGGGGTGTCAATAGCTAATGTAGTTAACATCAGTCTGGGTTATGGGGGTGTGTCAATAGCTAATGTAGTTAACATAGTCTGGGTTATGAGGGGTGTCAATAGCTAATGTAGTTAACATCAGTCTGGGTTATGAGGGGGTGACAATAGCTAATGTAGTTAACATCAGTCTGGGTTATGAGGGGGTGACAATAGATAATGTAGTTAACATCAGTCTGGGTTATGGGGGGTGTCAATAGCTAATGTAGTTAACATCAGTCTGGGTTATGAGGGGTGTCAATAGCTAATGTAGTTAACATAAGTCTGGGTTAGGAGGGGGTGTCAATAGCTAATGTAGTTAACATCAATCTGGGTTATGAGGGGGTGTCAATAGCTAATGTAGTTAACATCAGTCTGGGTTATGGGGGTGTCAATAGCTAATGTTGTTAACATCAGTCTGGGTTATGAGGGGGTGACAATAGCTAATGTAGTTAACATCAGTCTGGGTTATGAGGGGGTGTCAATAGCTAATGTAGTTAACATCAGGCTCATATAATGTTAATACCTGTCATTCCTGGTGGTACATTCATGTCAGCCATTCCTGGTGGTACAGTTATGTCAGCCATTCCTGGTGGTACAGTCATGTCAGCCATTCCTGGTGGTACAGTCATATCAGCCATTCCTGGTGGTACAGTTATGTCAGCCATTCCTGGTGGTACATTCATGTCAGCCATTCCTGGTGGTACAGTTATGTCAGCCATTCCTGGTGGTACAGTTATGTCCGCCATTTCTGGTGGTACAGTTATGTCAGCCATTCCTGGTGGTACAGCTATGTCAGCCATTCCTGGTGGTACAGCTATGTCAGCCATTACTGGTGGTACAGATATGTCAGCCATTCCTGGTGGTACAGTTATGTCAGCCATTCCTGGTGGTACAGTGATGTCAGCCATTCCTGGTGGTACAGTTATGTCAGCCATTCCTGGTGGTACAGTTATGTCAGCCATTCCTGGTGGTACAGTTATGTCTGCCATTCCTGGTGGTACAGTTATGTCCGCCATTTCTGGTGGTACAGTTATGTCAGCCATTCCTGGTGGTACAGTTATGTCAGCCATTCCTGGTGGTACAGCTATGTCAGCCATTCCTGGTGGTACAGCTATGTCAGCCATTCCTGGTGGTACAGTTATGTCAGCCATTCCTGGTGGTACAGTTATGTCAGCCATTCCTGGTAGTACAGTTATGTCAGCCATTCCTGGTGGTACAGTTATGTCAGCCATTCCTGGTGGTACATTCATGTCAGCCATTCCTGGTGGTACAGTTATGTCCGCCATTTCTGGTGGTACAGTTATGTCCGCCATTTCTGGTGGTACAGTTATGTAATGTATTGCAAAATAGCGCTGTGAAGTACGTCCCAATAGCAGTTGCTGGGCTAAATGAACATTACTAATTGACAACTCATTCCCCTCCACCACTGGTAATTGTCTGTCGTTGTCGGTGTGACTGTGTGTAAATAACCCCTGATTTAGAAGTTCCGCATTTATTACAGTTGGTCTACTCTGATCTCCTGAAACATGAAATAGATAGTTGTTTCTGTTCATTATAAACTCACATATTTGTCATTTAACCCTACAATCATCCACGGTGATAAGTAATCTATTAGTCCTACGAATCATACATGATTGACATTAATCGTTTTCGAGACAAATAAATTAAGGTTAATTATTTAGTTTACCTCCTGTTTTAATTAATGAAACTATCAACACTATCTAAGCTTTAAACCTTAAATAGATATGGACAGGATCTATATCGCATACGAACATTGGTAATAAAAACATTATTTCATAATTGTTACTAAAGAAAGTAGAAACTACTTTGTAATAAATGTGTCTGACATATCATACGTTAGTAGTACCAACTCAATAATACATGGCGTAATACATGTACATATCATACGTTAGTAGTACCAACTCAATAATACATGGAGTAATACATGTACATATCATACGTTAGTAGTACCAACTCAATAATACATGGAGTAATACATGTACATATCATACGTTAGTAGTACCAACTCAATAATACATGTACATATCATACGTTAGTAGTACCAACTCAATAATACATGGAGTAATACATGTACATATCATACGTTAGTAGTACCAACTCAATGATACATGGCGTACTACATGTACATATCATACGTTAGTAGTACCAACTCAATAATACATGGAGTAATACATGTACATATCATACGTTAGTAGTACCAACTCAATAATACATGTAGTACTTCATCGTCATAATACACGACACAACCATGTATGTTGTATAACTTAGGATAGTAATGTCATAATACACCACACAACCATGTATGTTGTATAACCTAGGATAGTAACGTCATCGTCATAATACATGACACACCCATGTATCTGGTGTAACCTAGGATAGTAACGTCATCGTCATAATACATGACACAACCATGTATGTGGCATAACCTAGGACAGTAACGCCATCGTCATAATATACGACACAACCATGTATGTTGTATAACTTAGGATAGTAATGTCATAATACACAACAAAACCATGTATGTTGTATAACCTAGGATAGTAACGTCATCGTCATAATACACGACACACCCATGTATCTGGTATAACCTAGGATAGTAACGTCATAATACACGACACAACCATGTATGTTGTATAACTTAGAATAGTAATGTCATAATACACGACACAACCATGTATGTTGTATAACCTAGGATAGTAACGTCATCGTCATAATACACGACGCAACCATGTATGTGGTGTTACCTTGGATAGTAACGTCATAATACACGACAGAACCATGTATGTTGTATAACTTAGGATAGTAATGTCATAATACATGACACAACCATGTATGTTGTATAACCTAGGATAGTAACGTCAATGTCATAATACACGACGCAACCATGTATGTGGTGTTACCTTGGATAGTAACGTCATAATACACGACAGAACCATGTATGTTGTATAACTTAGGATAGTAATGTCATAATACATGACACAAGCATGTATGTTGTATAACCTAGGATAGTAACGTCATCGTCATAATACACGACGCAACCATGTATGTTGTATAACTTAGGATAGTAATGTCATAATACATGACACAACCATGTATGTTGTATAACCTAGGATAGTAACGTCATCATCATAATACACAACACAACCATGTATCTGGTGTAACCTAGGATAGTAACATCATAATACATGACACAACCATGTATGTGGTGTAACCTAGGATAGTAACGTCATAATACACGACAGAACCATGTATGTTGTATAACCTAGGATAGTAAAATCATCGTCATAATACACGACACACCCATGTATCTGGTATAACCTAGGATAGTAACGTCATCGTCATCATACACGACGCACCCATGTATGTGGTGCTACCTTGGATAGTAACGTCATAATACACGACAGAACCATGTATGTTGTATAACCTAGGATAGTAACGTCATCGTCATAATACATGACACAACCATGTATGTTGTATAACCTAGGATAGTAACGTCATCGTCATAATACACGACACAACCATGTATGTGGTGTTACCTAGGATAGTAACGTCATAATACACGACACAACCATGTATGTTGTATAACCTAGGATAGTAACGTCATCGTCATAATACATGACACAACCATATATGTGGTATAACCTAGGATAGTAACGTCATAATACACGACGCAACCATTGTATGTGGTGTAACCTTGGATAGTAACATCATCGTCATAATACATGACACAACCAAGTATGTGGTGTTACCTTGGATAGTAACGCCATAATACACGACAGAACCATGTATGTTGTATAACCTAGGATAGTAACGTCATCATCATAATACACGACACAACCATGTATGTTGTATAACCTAGGATAGTAACTTCATCGTCATAATACACGACACAACCATGTATGTGGTGTAACCTAGGATAGTAACGTCATCGTCATAATACACAACACAACCATGTATGTTGAGTAACCTAGGATAGTAACGTCATCGTCATAATACATGACACAATCATGTATCTGGAATAACCTAGGATAGTAACGTCATCGTCATAATACACGACACAAGCATGTATGTTGTATAACCTAGGATAGTAACGTCATATTACACGACACAAGCATGTATGTTGTATAACCTAGGATAGTAACGTCATATTACACGACACACCCATGTATGTTGTATAACCTAGGATAGTAACGTCACCGTCATAATACACGACACAACCATGTAAGTGGTGTAACCTAGAATAGTAACGTCATCGTCATAATACACGACACAACCATGTATCTGGAATAACCTAGGATAGTAACTTCATATTACCCGACACAACCATGTATCTGGAATAACCTAGGATAGTAAGGTCATCGTCGTAATAAACGACACAACCATGTATGTTGTATAACCTAGCATAGTAACGTCATAATACACGACACAACCACGTATGTGGTATAACCTAGGAGAGTAATGTCATCGTCATCATACACGACGCAACCATAGTGTAACCTAGGATAGTAACGTCATCGTCATAATACATGACACAACCATGTATCTGGAATAACCTAGGATAGTAACTTCATATTACCCGACACAACCATGTATGTTGTATAACCTAGGATAGAAATGTCATCGTCATAATACAAGACACACCCATGTATGTGGTGTTACCTAGGATAGTAACGTCATAATACACGACACAACCATGTATGTTGTATAACCTAGGATAGTAACGTCATCATCATAATACAAGACACAACCATGTATCTGGTGTTACCTAGGATAGTAACGTCATAATACACGACAGAACCATGTATGTTGTATAACCTAGAATAGTAACGTCATTGTCATAATACATGACACAACCATGTATGTTGTATATCCTAGGATAGTAACGTCATCATCATAATACACGACGTGACCATGTATGTTGTATAATCTAAGATAGTAACGTCATCGTCATAATACACGACGCAACCATGTATGTTGTATAACTTAGGATAGTAACGTCACAGTCATAATACACGACACAACCATGTATGTTGAATAATATAGGATAGTAACGTCATCGTCATAATACACGACACAATCATGTATGTTGTATAACCTAGGATAGTAACGTCATAATACACGACACAACCATGTATGTTGCATAACCTAGGATAGTAACGTCATAATACACGACACAACCATGTATGTTGTATAACCTAGGATAGTAACGTCATCGTCATAATACATGACACAACCATATATGTGGTATAACCTAGGATAGTAACGTCATAATACACAACGCAACCATTGTATGTGGTGTAACCTTGGATAGTAACATCATCGTCATAATACATGACACAACCAAGTATGTGGTGTTACCTTGGATAGTAACGCCATAATACACGACAGAACCATGTATGTTGTATAACCTAGGATAGTAACGTCATCATCATAATACACGATACAACCATGTATGTTGTATAACCTAGGATAGTAACTTCATCGTCATAATACACGACACAACCATTTATGTGGTGTAACCTAGGATAGTAACGTCATCGTCATAATACACAACACAACCATGTATCTGGAATAACCTAGGATAGTAACGTCATCGTCATAATACACGACACAACCATGTAAGTGGCATAACCTAGAATAGTAACGTCATCGTCATAATACACGACGCAACCATGTATGTTGAGTAACCTAGGATAGTAACGTCATCGTCATAATACATGACACAATCATGTATCTGGAATAACCTAGGATAGTAACGTCATCGTCATAATACACGACACAACCATGTATGTTGAATAATATAGGATAGTAACGTCATCGTCATAATACACGACACAATCATGTATGTTGTATAACCTAGGATAGTAACGTCATAATACACGACACAACCATGTATGTTGTATAATCTAGGATAGTAACGTCATCGTCATAATACAAGACACAACCATGTATGTTGCATAACCTAGGATAGTAACGTCATAATACACGACACAACCATGTATGTTGCATAACCTAGGATAGTAACGTCATAATACACGACACAACCATGTATGTTGTATAATCTAGGATAGTAACGTCATCGTCATAATACAAGACACAACCATGTATGTGGTGTTACCTAGGATAGTAACGTCATAATACACGACGCAAACATGTATGTGGTGTTACCTTGGATAGTAACATCATAATACACGACAGAACCATGTATGTTGTATAACCTAGGATAGTAACGTCATCATCATCATACACGACACGACCATGTATGTTGTATAATCTAAGATAGTAACGTCATCGTCATAATACACGACGCAACCATGTATGTTGTATAACTTAGGATAGTAACGTCATCGTCATAATACACGACACAACCATGTATGTGGTGTAACCTAGGATAGTAACGCCATAATACACGACACAACCATGTATGTTGTATAATCTACGATAGTAACATCATCGTCATAATACAAGACACAACCATGTATGTTGTATAACCTAGGATAGTAACTTCATCGTCATAATACACGACACAACCATGTATGTTGTATAATCTAGGATAGTAACGTCATAATACACTACACAAGCATGTATGTTGTATAACCTAGGATAGTAACGTCATCGTCATAATACACGACGCAACCATGTATGTTGTATAACCTAGGATAGTAACGTCATCATCATAATACACGACGCAACCATGTATGTTGTATAACCTAGGATAGTAATGTCATCGTCATAATACACGATGCAATCATGTATGTTGTATAATCTAGGATAGTAACGTCATAATACACGACACAAGCATGTATGTTGTATAACCTAGGATAGTAACGTCATCGTCATAATACATGACGCAACCATGTATGTGGTGTTACCTTGGATAGTAACGTCATAATACACGACAGAACCATGTATGTTGTATAACTTAGGATAGTAATGTCATAATACATGACACAACCATGTATGTTGTATAACCTAGGATAGTAACGTCAACGTCATAATACACGACGCAACCATGTATGTGGTGTTACCTTGGATAGTAACGTCATAATACACGACAGAACCATGTATGTTGTATAACTTAGGATAGTAATGTCATAATACATGACACAAGCATGTATGTTTTATAACCTAGGATAGTAACGTCATCGTCATAATACACGACGCAACCATGTATGTTGTATAACTTAGGATAGTAATGTCATAATACATGACACAACCATGTATGTGGTGTAACCTAGGATAGTAACGTCATAATACACGACAGAACCATGTATGTTGTATAACCTAGGATAGTAAAATCATCGTCATAATACACGACACACCCATGTATCTGGTATAACCTAGGATAGTAACGTCATCGTCATCATACACGACGCACCCATGTATGTGGTGTTACCTTGGATAGTAACGTCATAATACACGACAGAACCATGTATGTTGTATAACCTAGGATAGTAACGTCATCGTCATAATACATGACACAACCATGTATGTTGTATAACCTAGGATAGTAACGTCATCGTCATAATACACGACACAACCATGTATGTGGTGTTACCTAGGATAGTAACGTCATAATACACGATACAACCATGTATGTTGTATAACCTAGGATAGTAACGTCATCGTCATAATACATGACACAACCATATATGTGGTATAACCTAGGATAGTAACGTCATAATACACGACGCAACCATTGTATGTGGTGTAACCTTGGATAGTAACATCATCGTCATAATACATGACACAACCAAGTATGTGGTGTTACCTTGGATAGTAACGCCATAATACACGACAGAACCATGTATGTTGTATAACCTAGGATAGTAACGTCATCATCATAATACACGACACAACCATGTATGTTGTATAACCTAGGATAGTAACTTCATCGTCATAATACACGACACAACCATGTATGTGGTGTAACCTAGGATAGTAACGTCATCGTCATAATACACAACACAACCATGTATCTGGAATAACCTAGGATAGTAACGTCATCGTCATAATACACGACACAACCATGTAAGTGGCATAACCTAGAATAGTAACGTCATCGTCATAATACACGACGCAACCATGTATGTTGAGTAACCTAGGATAGTAACGTCATCGTCATAATACATGACACAATCATGTATCTGGAATAACCTAGGATAGTAACGTCATCGTCATAATACACGACACAAGCATGTATGTTGTATAACCTAGGATAGTAACGTCATATTACACGACACAAGCATGTATGTTGTATAACCTAGGATAGTAACGTCATATTACACGACACACCCATGTATGTTGTATAACCTAGGATAGTAACGTCACCGTCATAATACACGACACAACCATGTAAGTGGTGTAACCTAGAATAGTAACGTCATCGTCATAATACACGACACAACCATGTAAGTGGCATAACCTAGAATAGTAATGTCATCGTCATAATACACGACGCAACCATGTATGTTGAGTAACCTAGGATAGTAACGTCATCGTCATAATACATGACACAATCATGTATCTGGAATAACCTAGGATAGTAACGTCATCGTCATAATACACGACACAACCATGTATGTTGTATAACCTAGGATAGTAACGTCATATTACACAACACAAGCATGTATGTTGTATAACCTAGGATAGTAACGTCATATTACACGACACACCCATGTATGTTGTATAACCTAGGATAGTAACGTCACCGTCATAATACACGACACAACCATGTAAGTGGTGTAACCTAGAATAGTAACGCCATCGTCATAATACACGACATAACCATGTATCTGGAATAACCTAGGATAGTAACTTCATATTACCCGACACAACCATGTATCTGGAATAACCTAGGATAGTAAGGTCATCGTCGTAATAAACGACACAACCATGTATGTTGTATAACCTAGCATAGTAACGTCATAATACACGACACAACCATGTATGTGGTATAACCTAGGAGAGTAATGTCATCGTCATCATACACGACGCAACCATAGTGTAACCTAGGATAGTAACGTCATCGTCATAATACATGACACAACCATGTATCTGGAATAACCTAGGATAGTAACTTCATAATACACGACACAACCATGTATGTGGTGTAACCTAGGATAGTAACGTCATCGTCATAATACACAACACAACCATGTATCTGGAATAACCTAGGATAGTAACGTCATCGTCATAATACACGACACAACCATGTAAGTGGCATAACCTAGAATAGTAACGTCATCGTCATAATACACGACGCAACCATGTATGTTGAGTAACCTAGGATAGTAACGTCATCGTCATAATACATGACACAATCATGTATCTGGAATAACCTAGGATAGTAACGTCATCGTCATAATACACGACACAACCATGTATGTTGAATAATATAGGATAGTAACGTCATCGTCATAATACACGACACAATCATGTATGTTGTATAACCTAGGATAGTAACGTCATAATACACGACACAACCATGTATGTTGTATAATCTAGGATAGTAACGTCATCGTCATAATACAAGACACAACCATGTATGTTGCATAACCTAGGATAGTAACGTCATAATACACGACACAACCATGTATGTTGCATAACCTAGGATAGTAACGTCATAATACACGACACAACCATGTATGTTGTATAATCTAGGATAGTAACGTCATCGTCATAATACAAGACACAACCATGTATGTGGTGTTACCTAGGATAGTAACGTCATAATACACGACGCAAACATGTATGTGGTGTTACCTTGGATAGTAACATCATAATACACGACAGAACCATGTATGTTGTATAACCTAGGATAGTAACGTCATCATCATCATACACGACACGACCATGTATGTTGTATAATCTAAGATAGTAACGTCATCGTCATAATACACGACGCAACCATGTATGTTGTATAACTTAGGATAGTAACGTCATCGTCATAATACACGACACAACCATGTATGTGGTGTAACCTAGGATAGTAACGCCATAATACACGACACAACCATGTATGTTGTATAATCTACGATAGTAACATCATCGTCATAATACAAGACACAACCATGTATGTTGTATAACCTAGGATAGTAACTTCATCGTCATAATACACGACACAACCATGTATGTTGTATAATCTAGGATAGTAACGTCATAATACACTACACAAGCATGTATGTTGTATAACCTAGGATAGTAACGTCATCATCATAATACACGACGCAACCATGTATGTTGTATAACCTAGGATAGTAACGTCATAGTCATAATACACGATGCAATCATGTATGTTGTATAATCTAGGATAGTAACGTCATAATACACGACACAAGCATGTATGTTGTATAACCTAGGATAGTAACGTCATCGTCATAATACACGACGCAACCATGTATGTGGTGTAACCTAGGATAGTAACGTCATCGTCATAATACACGACACAAGCATGTATGTTGTATAACCTAGGATAGTAACGTCATATTACACGACACAAGCATGTATGTTGTATAACCTAGGATAGTAACGTCATATTACACGACACACCCATGTATGTTGTATAACCTAGGATAGTAACGTCACCGTCATAATACATGACACAACCATGTAAGTGGTGTAACCTAGAATAGTAACGTCATCGTCATAATACACGACACAACCATGTATGTGGAATAACCTAGGATAGTAACTTCATATTACCCGACACAACCATGTATCTGGAATAACCTAGGATAGTAACTTCATATTACCCGACACAACCATGTATCTGGAATAACCTAGGATAGTAAGGTCATCGTCGTAATAAACGACACAACCATGTATGTTGTATAACCTAGGATAGTAACGTCATGTTAATACACGACACAACCATGTATGTGGTGTTACCTAGGATAGTAACGTCATAATACACGACACAACCATATGTATAACCTAGGATAGTAACGTCATCGTCATAATACATGACACAACCATGTATTGGATAACCTAGGATAGTAACTCATATTACCGACACAACCATGTATGTTGTATAACCTAGGATAGAAATGTCATCGTCATAATACAAGACACACCCATGTATGTGGTGTTACCTAGGATAGTAACGTCATAATACACGACACAACCATGTATGTTGTATAACCTAGGATAGTAACGTCATCATCATAATACAAGACACAACCATGTATGTGGTGTTACCTAGGATAGTAACGTCATAATACACGACGCAACAATGTATGTGGTGTTACCTTGGATAGTAACGTCATAATACACGACAGAACCATGTATGTTGTATATCCTAGGATAGTAACGTCATCATCATAATACACGACGTGACCATGTATGTTGTATAATCTAAGATAGTAACGTCATCGTCATAATACACGACGCAACCATGTATGTTGTATAACTTAGGATAGTAACGTCACGTCATAATACACGACACAACCATGTATGTTGAATAATATAGGATAGTAACGTCATCGTCATAATACACGACACAATCATGTATGTTGTATAACCTAGGATAGTAACGTCATAATACACGACACAACCATGTATGTTGTATAATCTAGGATAGTAACGTCATCGTCATAATACAAGACACAACCATGTATGTTGCATAACCTAGGATAGTAACGTCATAATACACGACACAACCATGTATGTTGCATAACCTAGGATAGTAACGTCATAATACACGACACAACCATGTATGTTGTATAATCTAGGATAGTAACGTCATCGTCATAATACAAGACACAACCATGTATGTGGTGTTACCTAGGATAGTAACGTCATAATACACGACGCAAACATGTATGTGGTGTTACCTTGGATAGTAACATCATAATACACGACAGAACCATGTATGTTGTATAACCTAGGATAGTAACGTCATCATCATCATACACGACACGACCATGTATGTTGTATAATCTAAGATAGTAAGGTCATCGTCATAATACACGACGCAACCATGTATGTTGTATAACTTAGGATAGTAACGTCATCGTCATAATACAAGACACAACCATGTATGTTGTATAACCTAGGATAGTAACTTCATCGTCATAATACACGACACAACCATGTATGTTGTATAATCTAGGATAGTAACGTCATAATACACTACACAAGCATGTATGTTGTATAACCTAGGATAGTAACGTCATCATCATAATACACGACGCAACCATGTATGTTGTATAACCTAGGATAGTAACGTCATAGTCATAATACACGATGCAATCATGTATGTTGTATAATCTAGGATAGTAACGTCATAATACACGACACAAGCATGTATGTTGTATAACCTAGGATAGTAACGTCATCGTCATAATACACGACGCAACCATGTATGTGGTGTAACCTAGGATAGTAACGTCATCGTCATAATACACGACACAAGCATGTATGTTGTATAACCTAGGATAGTAACGTCATATTACACGACACAAGCATGTATGTTGTATAACCTAGGATAGTAACGTCATATTACACGACACACCCATGTATGTTGTATAACCTAGGATAGTAACGTCACCGTCATAATACACGACACAACCATGTAAGTGGTGTAACCTAGAATAGTAACGTCATCGTCATAATACACGACACAACCATGTATGTGGAATAACCTAGGATAGTAACTTCATATTACCCGACACAACCATGTATCTGGAATAACCTAGGATAGTAACTTCATATTACCCGACACAACCATGTATCTGGAATAACCTAGGATAGTAAGGTAATCGTCGTAATAAACGACACAACCATGTATGTTGTATAACCTAGCATAGTAACGTCATAATACACGACACAACCATGTATGTGGTATAACCTAGGAGAGTAATGTCATCGTCATCATACACGACGCAACCATAGTGTAACCTAGGATAGTAACGTCATCGTCATAATACATGACACAACCATGTATCTGGAATAACCTAGGATAGTAACTTCATATTACCCGACACAACCATGTATGTTGTATAACCTAGGATAGAAATGTCATCGTCATAATACAAGACACACCCATGTATGTGGTGGTACCTAAGATAGTAACGTCATAATACACGACACAACCATGTATGTTGTATAACCTAGGATAGTAACGTCATCATCATAATACAAGACACAACCATGTATCTGGTGTTACCTAGGATAGTAACGTCATAATACACGACGCAACAATGTATGTGGTGTTACCTTGGATAGTAACGTCATAATACACGACAGAACCATGTATGTTGTATATCCTAGGATAGTAACGTCATCATCATAATACACGACGTGACCATGTATGTTGTATAATCTAAGATAGTAACGTCATCGTCATAATACACGACGCAACCATGTATGTTGTATAACTTAGGATAGTAACGTCACCGTCATAATACACGACACAACCATGTATGTTGAATAATATAGGATAGTAACGTCATCGTCATAATACACGACACAATCATGTATGTTGTATAACCTAGGATAGTAACGTCATAATACACGACACAACCATGTATGTTGTATAATCTAGGATAGTAACGTCATCGTCATAATACAAGACACAACCATGTATGTTGCATAACCTAGGATAGTAACGTCATAATACACGACACAACCATGTATGTTGCATAACCTAGGATAGTAACGTCATAATACACGACACAACCATGTATGTTGTATAATCTAGGATAGTAACGTCATCGTCATAATACAAGACACAACCATGTATGTGGTGTTACCTAGGATAGTAACGTCATAATACACGACGCAAACATGTATGTGGTGTTACCTTGGATAGTAACATCATAATACACGACAGAACCATGTATGTTGTATAACCTAGGATAGTAACGTCATCATCATCATACACGACATGACCATGTATGTTGTATAATCTAAGATAGTAAGGTCATCGTCATAATACACGACGCAACCATGTATGTTGTATAACTTAGGATAGTAACGTCATCGTCATAATACAAGACACAACCATGTATGTTGTATAACCTAGGTTAGTAACTTCATCGTCATAATACACGACACAACCATGTATGTTGTATAATCTAGGATAGTAACGTCATAATACACTACACAAGCATGTATGTTGTATAACCTAGGATAGTAACGTCATCATCATAATACACGACGCAACCATGTATGTTGTATAACCTAGGATAGTAACGTCATAGTCATAATACACGATGCAATCATGTATGTTGTATAATCTAGGATAGTAACGTCATAATACACGACACAAGCATGTATGTTGTATAACCTAGGATAGTAACGTCATCGTCATAATACACGACGCAACCATGTATGTGGTGTAACCTAGGATAGTAACGTCATCGTCATAATACACGACACAAGCATGTATGTTGTATAACCTAGGATAGTAACGTCATATTACACGACACAAGCATGTATGTTGTATAACCTAGGATAGTAACGTCATATTACACGACACACCCATATATGTGGTATAACCTAGGATAGTAACGTCATAATACACGACGCAACCATTGTATGTGGTGTAACCTTGGATAGTAACATCATCGTCATAATACATGACACAACCAAGTATGTGGTGTTACCTTGGATAGTAACGCCATAATACACGACAGAACCATGTATGTTGTATAACCTAGGATAGTAACGTCATCATCATAATACACGACACAACCATGTATGTTGTATAACCTAGGATAGTAACTTCATCGTCATAATACACGACACAACCATGTATGTGGTGTAACCTAGGATAGTAACGTCATCGTCATAATACACAACACAACCATGTATCTGGAATAACCTAGGATAGTAACGTCATCGTCATAATACACGACACAACCATGTAAGTGGCATAACCTAGAATAGTAACGTCATCGTCATAATACACGACGCAACCATGTATGTTGAGTAACCTAGGATAGTAACGTCATCGTCATAATACATGACACAATCATGTATCTGGAATAACCTAGGATAGTAACGTCATCGTCATAATACACGACACAAGCATGTATGTTGTATAACCTAGGATAGTAACGTCATATTACACGACACAAGCATGTATGTTGTATAACCTAGGATAGTAACGTCATATTACACGACACACCCATGTATGTTGTATAACCTAGGATAGTAACGTCACCGTCATAATACATGACACAACCATGTAAGTGGTGTAACCTAGAATAGTAACGTCATCGTCATAATACACGACATAACCATGTATCTGGAATAACCTAGGATAGTAACTTCATATTACCCGACACAACCATGTATCTGGAATAACCTAGGATAGTAAGGTCATCGTCGTAATAAATGACACAACCATGTATGTTGTATAACCTAGCATAGTAACGTCATAATACACGACACAACCATGTATGTGGTATAACCTAGGAGAGTAATGTCATCGTCATCATACACGACGCAACCATAGTGTAACCTAGGATAGTAACGTCATCGTCATAATACATGACACAACCATGTATCTGGAATAACCTAGGATAGTAACTTCATATTACCCGACACAACCATGTATGTTGTATAACCTAGGATAGAAATGTCATCGTCATAATACAAGACACACCCATGTATGTGGTGTTACCTAAGATAGTAACGTCATAATACACGACACAACCATGTATGTTGTATAACCTAGGATAGTAACGTCATCATCATAATACAAGACACAACCATGTATCTGGTGTTACCTAGGATAGTAACGTCATAATACACGACGCAACAATGTATGTGGTGTTACCTTGGATAGTAACGTCATAATACACGACAGAACCATGTATGTTGTATATCCTAGGATAGTAACGTCATCATCATAATACACGACGTGACCATGTATGTTGTATAATCTAAGATAGTAACGTCATCGTCATAATACACGACGCAACCATGTATGTTGTATAACTTAGGATAGTAACGTCACCGTCATAATACACGACACAACCATGTATGTTGAATAATATAGGATAGTAACGTCATCGTCATAATACACGACACAATCATGTATGTTGTATAACCTAGGATAGTAACGTCATAATACACGACACAACCATGTATGTTGTATAATCTAGGATAGTAACGTCATCGTCATAATACAAGACACAACCATGTATGTTGCATAACCTAGGATAGTAACGTCATAATACACGACACAACCATGTATGTTGCATAACCTAGGATAGTAACGTCATAATACACGACACAACCATGTATGTTGTATAATCTAGGATAGTAACGTCATCGTCATAATACAAGACACAACCATGTATGTGGTGTTACCTAGGATAGTAACGTCATAATACACGACGCAAACATGTATGTGGTGTTACCTTGGATAGTAACATCATAATACACGACAGAACCATGTATGTTGTATAACCTAGGATAGTAACGTCATCATCATCATACACGACACGACCATGTATGTTGTATAATCTAAGATAGTAAGGTCATCGTCATAATACACGACGCAACCATGTATGTTGTATAACTTAGGATAGTAACGTCATCGTCATAATACAAGACACAACCATGTATGTTGTATAACCTAGGATAGTAACTTCATCGTCATAATACACGACACAACCATGTATGTTGTATAATCTAGGATAGTAACGTCATAATACACTACACAAGCATGTATGTTGTATAACCTAGGATAGTAACGTCATCATCATAATACACGACGCAACCATGTATGTTGTATAACCTAGGATAGTAACGTCATAGTCATAATACACGATGCAATCATGTATGTTGTATAATCTAGGATAGTAACGTCATAATACACGACACAAGCATGTATGTTGTATAACCTAGGATAGTAACGTCATCGTCATAATACACGACGCAACCATGTATGTGGTGTAACCTAGGATAGTAACGTCATCGTCATAATACACGACACAAGCATGTATGTTGTATAACCTAGGATAGTAACGTCATATTACACGACACAAGCATGTATGTTGTATAACCTAGGATAGTAACGTCATATTACACGACACACCCATGTATGTTGTATAACCTAGGATAGTAACGTCACCGTCATAATACACGACACAACCATGTAAGTGGTGTAACCTAGAATAGTAACGTCATCGTCATAATACACGACACAACCATGTATGTGGAATAACCTAGGATAGTAACTTCATATTACCCGACACAACCATGTATCTGGAATAACCTAGGATAGTAAGGTCATCGTCGTAATAAACGACACAACCATGTATCTGGAATAACCTAGGATAGTAAGGTCATCGTCATAATACACGACACAACCATGTATGTGGAATAACCTAGGATAGTAAGGTCATCGTCATAATACACGACACAACCATGTATATGGAATAACCTAGGATAGTAAGGTCATCGTCATAATACACGACACAACCATGTATGTGGAATAACCTAGGATAGTAACTTCATATTACCCGACACAACCATGTATGTTGTATAACCTAGGATAGTAACGTCACCGTCATAATACACGACACAACCATGTAAGTGGTGTAACCTAGAATAGTAACGTCATCGTCATAATACACGACACAACCATGTATCTGGAATAACCTAGGATAGTAAGGTCATCGTCGTAATAAACGACACAACCATGTATGTTGTATAACCTAGCATAGTAACGTCATAATACACGACACAACCATGTATGTGGTATAACCTAGGAGAGTAATGTCATCGTCATCATACACGACGCAACCATAGTGTAACCTAGGATAGTAACGTCATCGTCATAATACATGACACAACCATGTATCTGGAATAACCTAGGATAGTAACTTCATCGTCATAATACATGACACAACCATGTATCTGGAATAACCTAGGATAGTAACGTCATCGTCATAATACATGACACAACCATGTATCTGGAATAACCTAGGATAGTAACGTCATCGTCATAATACATGACACAACCATGTATCTGGAATAACCTAGGATAGTAACGTCATCGCCATAATACATGACACAACCATGTATCTGGAATAACCTAGGATAGTAACTTCATATTACCCGACACAACCATGTATGTTGTATAACTTAGGATAGCAATGTCATCGTCATAATACAAGACATACCCATGTATGTGGTGTTACCTAGGATAGTAACGTCATAATACATGACACAACCATGTATGTTGTATAACCTAGGATAGTAACGTCATCATCATAATACAAGACACAACCATGTATCTGGTGTTACCTAGGATAGTAACGTCATAATACACGACGCAACCATGTATGTGGTGTTACCTTGGATAGTAACGTCATAATACACGACAGAACCATGTATGTTGTATAACCTAGAATAGTAACGTCATTGTCATAATACATGACACAACCATGTATGTTGTATATCCTAGGATAGTAACGTCATCATCATAATACACGACGTGACCATGTATGTTGTATAATCTAAGATAGTAACGTCATCGTCATAATACACGACGCAACCATGTATGTTGTATAACTTAGGATAGTAACGTCACCGTCATAATACACGACACAACCATGTATGTTGAATAATATAGGATAGTAACGTCATCGTCATAATACACGACACAATCATGTATGTTGTATAACCTAGGATAGTAACGTCATAATATACGACACAACCATGTATGTTGTATAATCTAGGATAGTAACGTCATCGTCATAATACACGACACAAACATGTATCTTCTTTAGAGCAAATGGCATTTTGATGTAAGGGAAATACATTAATAAGTGTGTGTTCCTTTAATATTTTCATTTCAGAATCCATATCATTATGACATAAGTCTTACCATCTTGGGAGATTAAAGTTGTTCCATTCCAATATATGTCCCTGGAACAAAGATATTCCGCGGAACTGATCTGTAATATGAAATATGATATATTCATAGACCTACTATGTTGCTACATAATTGTTATGTTTACTGTTCATATATTTATTTTATTTACATACCATTATTTCATCATAACAATTAATATTATATATAAAATACTGGAGACAGCATACAGCTACAATTGTATGTTAAAAGGTCAACAGTAACATGTGTCAACAGATGCCACTACATTGTCAATATTAATTCGACTTACAGGTATCTACAATGGCAGGTTAATATTAACTTACATTATGTCGACCTACAGGTATCTCTAACGGCAGGTTAATATTAACTTACTTTCTGTCGACTTACAGGTATCTCTAACGGCAGGTTAATATTAACTTACATTCTGTCGACCTACAGGTATCTCTAATGGCAGGTTAATATTAACTTACTTTCTGTCGACTTACAGGTATCTCTAACGGCAGGTTAATATTAACTTACATTCTGTCGACCTACAGGTATCTCTAATGGCAGGTTAATATTAACTTACTTTCTGTCGACTTACAGGTATCTCTAACGGCAGGTGAATATTAACTTACATTCTGTTGACTTACAGGTATCTCTAACGGCAGGTTAATATTAACTTACATTCTGTCGACTTACAGGTATCTCTAACGGCAGGTGAATATTAACTTACATTCTGTTGACTTACATGTATCTACAACGGCAGGTGAATATTAACTTACATTCTGTCGACCTACAGGTATCTACAACGGCAGGTTAATATTAACTTACAATCTGTCGACTTACATGTATCTACAACGGCAGGTCAATATTAAATTACTTTCTGTCAATATACAGGTATCTACAATGGTAGATCAATATTAACTTAGTTTCTGCAAGGTGTGCTATGTAGTCATCACACACACCTTACCTGGCTTCCTGTTAGATGCTCTACAGAGTACTCACACCAACCTTAACTGACTTCCTGTTAGATGCGCTATATAGTCATCACACCAACCTTACCTGGCTTCCTGTTAGATGCTCTATATAGTCATCAAAACAACCTTACCTGACTTCTGTTAGATGCTCTACAGGGTCATCAAACCAACCTTACCTGGCTTCCTGTTAGATGCGCTATATAGTCATCACCCAAACCGTACCTGGCTTCCTGTTAGATGCGCTATAATAATATAGTCATCACAACAACCTTACCGGACTTCCTGTTAGATGCGCTATATAGTCATCACACCAACCATACCTGACTTCCTGTTAGATGCTCTACAGGGTCATCACACCAACCTTACCTGACTTCCTGTTAGATGCGCTATATAGTCATAACACGAACCTTACCTGACTTCCTCTTAGGTGTGCTATATAGTCATCACACCAACCTTACCTGACATCCTGTTAGATGCGCTATATAGTCATCACACCAACCTTACCTGACTTCCTGTTAGATGCGCTATATAGTCATCACACCAACCTTACCTGACTTCCTGTTAGATGCTCTACAGGGTCATCACACCAACCTTACCTGACTTCCTGTTAGATGCTCTACAGGGTCATCACACCAACCTTACCTGACTTCCTGTTAGATGCGCTATATAGTTATCACACCAACCTTACCTGACTTCCTGTTAGATGCTCTACATGGTCATCACACCTACTTTACCTGACTTACTGTTAAATGCACTATATAGTCATCACACCAACCTTACCTGACTTCCTCGTAGGTGCGCTATATAGTCATCACACCAACCTTACCTGACTTCTTGTTAGATGCTCTATATAGTCATCGAACAACCTTACCTGAGATCCTGTTAGATGCGCTATAAAGTCATCACACCAACCTTACCTGACGTCCTGTTAGATGCGCTATATAGTCATCACACCAACCTTACCTGACGTCCTGTTAGATGTGCTATATAGTCATCACACCAACCTTACCTGACATCCTGTTAGATGCGCTATATAGTCATCACACCAACCTTACCTGACTTCCTGTTAGATGCGCTATATAGTCATCACACCAACCATACCTGACTTCCTGTTAGATGCTCTACATGGTCATCACACCAACCTTACCTAACTTCCTGCTAGATGCGCTATATAGTCATCACACCAACCGTACCTGACTTTCTGTTAGATGCGCTATATTGTCATCACACCAACCTTACCTGACTAACTGTTAGATGCGCTATATAGTCATCACACCAACCTTACCTGACTTCCTGTTAGATGCGCTATATTGTCATCACATCAACCTTACCTGACTTCCTGTTAGATGCGATATGGAGTCATCACACCACCCTTACCTGACTTCCTGTTAGATGCTCTACATGGTCATCACACAAACCTTACCTAACTTCCTGTTAGATGCGCTGTATAGTCATCAAACCAACCTTACCTGACATCCTGTTAGATGCGCTATATAGTCATCACACCAACCTTATCTGACTTCCTGTTAGATGCGCTATATAGTCATCACACCAACCTTACCTGACTTCCTGTTAGATGCGCTATATTGTCATCACATCAACCTTACCTGAGCTCCTGTTAGATGCTCTACAGGGTCATCACACCAACCTTACCTGAGTTCCTGTTAGATGCGCTACAGGGTCATCACACCAACCTTACCTGACTTCCTGTTAGATGCTCTACATGGTCATCACACCAACCTTACCTAACTTCCTGCTAGATGCTATATAGTCATCACACCAACCGTACCTGACTTTCTGTTAGATGCGCTATATTGTCATCACATCAACCTTACCTGAGCTCCTGTTAGATGCTCTACAGGGTCATCACACCAACCTTACCTGAGTTCCTGTTAAATGCGCTACAGGGTCATCACACCAACCTTACCTAACTTCCTGCTAGATGCGCTATATAGTCATCACACCAACCGTACCTGACTTTCTGTTAGATGCGCTATATTGTCATCACACCAACCTTACCTGACTAACTGTTAGATGCGCTATATAGTCATCACACCAACCTTACCTGACTTCCTGTTAGATGCGCTATATTGTCATCACATCAACCTTACCTGACTTCCTGTTAGATGCGCTATGGAGTCATCACACCACCCTTAACTGACTTCCTGTTAGATGCTCTACATGGTCATCACACAAACCTTACCTAACTTCCTGTTAGATGCGCTGTATAGTCATCAAACCAACCTTACCTGACATCCTGTTAGATGCGCTATATAGTCATCACACCAACCTTATCTGACTTCCTGTTAGATGCGCTATATAGTCATCACACCAACCTTACCTGACTTCCTGTTAGATGCGCTATATTGTCATCACATCAACCTTACCTGAGCTCCTGTTAGATGCTCTACAGGGTCATCACACCAACCTTACCTGAGTTCCTGTTAGATGCGCTACAGGGTCATCACACCAACCTTACCTGACTTCCTGTTAGATGCTCTACATGGTCATCACACCAACCTTACCTAACTTCCTGCTAGATGCTATTTAGTCATCACACCAACCGTACCTGACTTTCTGTTAGATGCGCTATATTGTCATCACATCAACCTTACCTGAGCTCCAGTTAGATGCTCTACAGGGTCATCACACCAACCTTACCTGAGTTCCTGTTAAATGCGCTACAGGGTCATCACACCAACCTTACCTGACTTCCTGTTAGATGCTCTACATGGTCATCACACCAACCTTACCTAACTTCCTGCTAGATGCTATATAGTCATCACACCAACCTTACCTGACTTCCTGTTAGATGCTCTACATGGTCATCACATCAACCTTACCTGACTTCCTGTTAGATGCTCTACAGGGTCATCACACCAACCTTACCTGACTTCCTGTTAGGTGCGCTATATAGTCATCACACCAACCTTACCTGGCTTCCTGTTAGATGTGCTATATAGTCATCACACCAACCTTACTTGGCTTCCTGTTAGATGTGCTATATATTCATCACACAAACCTTACCTGACTTCCTGTTAGATGCGCTATATAGTCATCACATCAACCTTACCTGACTTCCTGTTAGATGCGCTATGTAGTCATCACACCAACATTACCTGACTTCCTGTTAGATGCGCTATGGAGTCATCACACCACCCTTACCTGACTTCCTGTTAGATGCTCTACATGGTCATCACACAAACCTTACCTAACTTCCTGTTAGATGCGCTGTATAGTCATCAAACCAACCTTACCTGACATCCTGTTAGATGCGCTATATAGTCATCACACCAACCTTATCTGACTTCCTGTTAGATGCGCTATATAGTCATCACACCAACCTTACCTGACTTCCTGTTAGATGCTATACAGGGTCATCACATCAACCTTACCTGACTTCCTGTTAGATGCGCTATATAGTCATCACATCAACCTTACCTGACTTCCTGTTCGATGCGTTATATAGTCATCACACCAACCTTACCTGACGTCCTGTTAGATGCTCTACATGGTCATCACACCAACTTTACCTGACTTACTGTTAAATGCACTATATAGTCATTACATCAAACATACCTGACTTCCTGTTAGATGCGCTATATAGTCATCACACCAACCTTACCTGACTTCCTCTTAGGTGCGCTATATAGTCATCACACCAACCTTACCTGACATCCTGTTAGATGCGCTATATAGTCATCACACCAACCTTACTGACTTCCTGTTAGATGCTATACAGGGTCATCACACCAAGCTTACCTGACTTCCTGTTAGATGCGCTATATAGTCATCACAACAACCTTACCTGACTTCATGTTAGATGCGTTATATAGTCATCACACCAACCTTACCTGACGTCCTGTTAGATGCTCTACATGGTCATCACACCAACTTTACCTGACTTACTGTTAAATGCACTATATAGTCATTACATCAAACATACCTGACTTCCTGTTAGATGCGCTATATAGTCATCACACCAACCTTACCTGACTTCCTCTTAGATGCGCTATATAGTCATCACACCAACCTTACCTGACTTCCTGTTAGATGCTCTATATAGTCATCGAACAATCTTACCTGACATCCTGTTAGATGCGCTATGTAGTCATCACACCAACCTTATCTGACGTCCTGTTAGATGCGCTATATAGTCATCACACCAACCATACCTGACATCCTGTTAGATGCGCTATATAGTCATCACACCAACCTTACCTGAATTCCTGTTAGATGCGCTATATAGTCATCACACCAACCTTACCTGACTTCCTGTTAGATGCTCTACAGGGTCATCACAACAACCTTACCTGACGTCCTGTTAGATGCGCTATATAGTCATCACACCAACCATACCTGACATCCTGTTAGATGCGCTATATAGTCATCACACCAACCTTACCTGACTTCCTGTTAGATGCGCTATATAGTCATCACACCAACCTTACCTGACTTCCTGTTAGATGCTCTACAGGGTCATCACACCAACCTTACCTGACTTCCTGTTAGATGCTCTACAGGGTCATCACACCAACCTTAACTGACTTCCTGTTAGATGCGCTATATAGTCATCACACCGACCTTACCTGACTTCCTGTTAGATGCTCTACAAGGTCATCACACCTACTTTACCTGACTTACTGTTAAATGCACTATATAGTCATCACATCAAACATACCTGACCTCCTGTTAGATGCGCTATATAGTCATCACACCAACCTTACCTGACTTCCTCTTAGGTGCGCTATATAGTCATCACACCAACCTTACTTGACTTCTTGTTAGATGCTCTATATAGTCATCGAACAACCTTACCTGACATCCTGTTAGATGCGCTATATTGTCATCAGATCAATCTTACCTGAGCTCCTGTTAGATGCTCTACTTGGTCATCACACCAACCTTACCTGAGTTCCTGTTAGATGCTCTACAGGGTCATCACACCAACCTTACCTGACTTCCTGTTAGATGCGCTATATAGTCATCACACCAACCTTACCTGACTTCCTGTTAGATGCGCTATATAGTCATCACACCAACCTTACCTGACTTCCTGTTAGATGTGCTATATAGTCATCACACCAACCTTACCTGACTTCTTGATGCTCTATATGTCAAACACCTTACCTACGTTAGATGCGCTATATAGTCATCACACCAACCTTACCTGACTTCCTGTTAGATGCGCTATATAGTCATCACACCAACCTTACCTGACTTCCTGTTAGATGCGCTATATAGTCATCACACCAACCTTACCTGACTTCCTGTTAGATGCTCTATATAGTCATCGAACAACCTTACCTGACATCCTGTTAGATGCGCTATATAGTCATCACACCAATCTTACCTGACTTCCTGTTAGATGCGCTATATAGTCATCACACAAACCTTACCTGACTTTCTGTTAGATGCTCTACAGGGTCATCACACCAACCTTACCTGACTTCCTGTTAGATGCGCTATATAGTCATTACACCAACCTTACCTGACTTCCTGTTAGATGCTCTACATGGTCATCACACCTACTTTACCTGACGTCCTGTTAGATGCGCTATATAGTCATCACACCAACCATACCTGACATCCTGTTAGATGCGCTATATAGTCATCACACCAACCTTACCTGACTTCCTGTTAGATGCGCTATATAGTCATCCCACCAACTTTACCTAACCTCCTGTTAGATGCTCTACAGGGTCATCACACCAACCTTACCTGACTTCCTGTTAGATGCTCTACAGGGTCATCACACCAACCTTACCTGACTTCCTGTTAGATGCGCTATATAGTCATCACACCGACCTTACCTGACTTCCTCTTAGATGCTCTACATGGTCATCACACCTACTTTACCTGACTTACTGTTAAATGCACTATATAGTCATCACATCAAACATACCTGACTTCCTGTTAGATGCGCTATATAGTCATCACACCAACCTTACCTGACTTCCTCTTAGGTGCGCTATATAGTCATCACAACAACCTTACCTGCCTTCCTGTTAGATGCTCTATATAGTCATAGAACAATCTTACCTGACATCCTGTTAGATGCGCTATATAGTCATCACACCAACCATACCTGACATCCTGTTAGATGCGCTACATAGTCATCACACCAATCTTACCTGACTTCCTGTTAGATGCTCTATAGGTATAGGGTCATCACACCAACCTTACCTGACTTCCTGTTAGATGCTCTACAGGGTCATCACACCAACCTTACCTAACCTCCAGCTAGATGCGCTATATAGTCATCACATCAACCGTACCTGACTTTCTGTTAGATGCGCTATATAGTCATCACATCAACCTTACTGAGCTCCTGTTAGATGCTCTACAGGGTCATCACGCCAACCTTACCTGACTTCCTGTTAGATGCGCTATATAGTCATCACATCAACCTTACCTGACTTCCTGATAGATGCTCTACAGGATCATCACACCAACCTTACCTGAGATCCTGTTAGATGCGCTACAGGGTCATCACACCAAACTTACCTGGCTTCCTGTTAGATGTGTTATATAGTCATCACACCAACCTTACTTGGCTTCCTGTTAGATGTGCTATATATTCATCACACAAACCTTACCTGACTTCCTGTTAGATGCGTTATATAGTCATCAAACAAACCTTACCTGACATCCTATTAGATGCGCTATGTAGTCATCACACCACCATTACCTGACTTCCTGTTAGATGCGCTATAGAGTCATCACACCACCCTTACCTGACTTCCTGTTAGATGCTCTACATGGTCATCACACCAACCTTACCTAACTTCCTGTTAGATGCGCTATATAGTCATCAAACCAACCTTACCTGACATCCTGTTAGATGCGCTATATTGTCATCACACCAACCTTATTTGACTTCCTGTTAGATGCGCTATATAGTCATCACACCAACCTTACCTGACTTCCTGTTAGATGCTATACAGAGTCATCACACCAACCTTACCTGACTTAGTGTTAGATGCGCTATATAGTCATCACACCAACCTTACCTGACTTCCTGTTAGATGCGTTATATAGTCATCACACCAACCTTACCTGACGTCCTGTTAGATGCTCTACATGGTCATCACACCAACTTTACCTGACTTACTGTTAAATGCACTATATAGTCATTACATCAAACATACCTGACTTCCTGTTAGATGCGCTATATAGTCATCACACCAACCTTAACTGACTTCCTCTTAGGTGCGCTATATAGTCATCACACCAACCTTACCTGACTTCCTGTTAGATGCTCCATATAGTCATCGAACAACCTTACCTGACATCCTGTTAGATGCGCTATATAGTCATCACACCAACCTTACCTGACGTCCTGTTAGATGCGCTATATAGTCATCACACCAACCTTACCTGACTTCCTGTTAGATGCGCTACATAGTCATCACACCAACCTTACCTGACTTCCTGTTAGATGCGCTATATAGTCATCACACCAACCTTACCTGACTTCCTGTTAGATGCGCTATATAGTCATCACACCAACCTTACCTGACTTCCTGTTAGATGCTCTTTCACTTACTGTTGTTGTGCGCTATATAGTCATCACACCAACCTTACCTGACTTCCTGTTAGATGCGCTATATAGTCATCACACCAACCTTACCTGACTTCCTGTTAGATGCTCTACATGGTCATCACACCAACCTTACCTGACTTCTGTTAAATGCACTATATAGTCATTACATCAAACATACCTGACTTCCTGTTAGATGCGCTATATAGTCATCACACCAACCTTACCTGACTTCCTGTTAGATGCGCTATATAGTCATCACACCAACCTTACCTGACTTCCTGTTAGATGCTCTATATAGTCATACAACAACCTTACCTGACTTCCTGTTAGATGCGCTATATAGTCATCACACCAACCTTACCTGACTTCCTGTTAGATGCGCTATATAGTCATCACACCAACCTTACCTGACTTCCTGTTAGATGCGCTATATAGTCATCACACCAACCTTACCTGACTTCCTGTTAGATGCTCTACAGGGTCATCACACCAACCTTACCTGACTTCCTGTTAGATGCGCTATATGGTCATCACACCAACCTTACCTGACTTCCTGTTAGATGCGCTATATAGTCATCACACCAACCTTACCTGACTTCCTGTTAGATGCTCTACATGGTCATCACACCAACTTTACCTGACTTACTGTTAAATGCACTATATAGTCATCACATCAAACATACCTGACTTCCTGTTAGATGCGCTATATAGTCATCACACCAACCTTACCTGACTTCCTCTTAGGTGCGCTATATAGTCATCACACCAACCTTACCTGACTTCTTGTTAGATGCTCTGTATAGTCATCGAACAACCTTACCTGACATCCTGTTAGATGCGCTATATAGTCCTCACACCAACCTTACCTGACGTCCTGTTAGATGCGCTATATAGTCATCACACCAACCATACCTGACATCCTGTTAGATGCGCTATATAGTCATCACACCAACCTTACCTGACATCCTGTTAGATGCGCTATATAGTCATCACACCAACCTTATCTGACTTCCTGTTAGATGCGCTATATAGTCATCACACCAACCTTACCTGACTTCCTGTTAGATGCGCTATATTGTCATCACATCAACCTTACCTGAGCTCCTGTTAGATGCTCTACAGGGTCATCACACCAACCTTACCTGAGTTCCTGTTAGATGCGCTATAGGGTCATCACACCAACCTTACCTGACTTCCTGTTAGATGCTCTACATGGTCATCACACCAACCTTACCTAACTTCCTGCTAGATGCTATATAGGTCATCACACCAACCTTACCTGACTTCCTGTTAGATGCGCTATATAGTCATCACACCAACCTTACCTGACTTCCTGTTAGATGCGCTATATAGTCATCACACCAACCTTACCTGACTTCCTGTTAGATGCTCTATAGGGTCATCACACCAACCTTACCTGACTTCCTGTTAGATGCGCTATAGGGTCATCACACCAACCTTACCTGACTTCCTGTTAGATGCGCTATATAGTCATCACACCAACCTTACCTGACTTCCTGTTAGATGCGCTATATAGTCATCACACCAACCTTACCTGACTTCCTGTTAGATGCGCTATATAGTCATCACACCAACCTTACCTGACTTCCTGTTAGATGGGCTATATAGTCCTCACACCAACCTTACCTGACGTCCTGTTAGATGCGCTATATAGTCATCACACCAACCATACCTGACATCCTGTTAGATGCGCTATATAGTCATCACACCAACCTTACCTGACTTCCTGTTAGATGTTCTACAGGGTGATCACACCAACCTTACCTGACTTGATGTTAGATGCTCTATATGGTCATCGCACCAACCTTACCTAACTTCCTGTTAGATGCGCTATAAGGTCATCACACCAACCTTACCTGGCTTCCTGTTAGATATTCTAAATAGTCATCACACCAACCTTACCTGACTTCCTGTTAGATTCGCTATATAGTCATCACACCAACCTTACCTGACTTCCTGTTAGATGCGCTATATAGTCATCACACCAACCTTACCTGACTTCCTGTTAGATGCGCTATATAGTCATCACATCAACCTTACCTGAGCTCCAGTTAGATGCTCTACAGGGTCATCACACCAACCTTACCTGACTTCCTGTTAGATGCGCTATATGGTCATCACACCAACCTTACCTGGCTTCCTGTTAGATGTGCTATATAGTCATCACACCAACCTTACTTGTCTTACTGTTAGATGCGCTATATATTCATCACACAAACCTTACCTGACTTCCTGTTAGATGCGCTATATAGTCATCACATCAAACGTACCTGACTTCCTGTTAGATGCACTATATAGTCATCACACCAACGTTACCTGACTTCCTGTTAGATACGCTATATAGTCGTCACACCAACCTTACCTGACTTCCTGTTAGATGCGCTATATAGTCATCACACCAACCTTACCTGACTTCCTGTTAGATGCGCTATTTAGTCATTACACCAACCTTACCTGTCTTCCTGTTAGATGCGCTATATAGTCAGCACACCAACCATACCTGACTTCCTGTTAGATGTGCTATATAGTCAACACCAACCTTACCTGGCTTCCTGTTAGATATGCTATATAGTCATCACACCAACCTTACCTAACTTCCTGTTAGATGCGCTATATAGTCATCACACCAACCTTACCTTATTTCCTGTTAGATACGCTATATAGTCATCACACCAACCTTACCTGACTTCCTGTTAGATGCGCTATATAGTCATCACACCAACCATACCTGACTTCCTGTTAGATGCTATACAGGGTCATCACACCAACCTTACCTGACTTCCTGTTAGATGCACTACATAGTCATCAAACAAACCTTACCTGTCGTCCTGTTAGATGCATTACAGGGTCATCACATCAACCTTACTTGACTTCCTGTTAGATGCCCTATATAGTCATCTCATCAACCGTACCTGATTTCCTGTTAGATGCGCTATATAGTTATCACATCAACCTTATATGACTTCTTATTAGCTGCTCTATAGGGTCATCACATCAACCTTACCTGGCTGCCTGTTAGATACTCTACAGGGTCATCACACCAACCTTACCTGACTTCCTGTTAGATGCGCTATATAGTCATCACATCAACCTTACCTGACTTCCTGTTAGATGCTCTACAGGGTCATCACACCAACCTTACCTGAGTTCCTGTTAGATGCGCTATATAGTCATCACAACAACCTTAACTGACTTCCTGTTAGATGCGCTACAGGGTCATCACACCAACCTTACCTGACTTCCTGATAGGTGCGCTATATAGTCATCACACCAACCTTACCTGACTTCCTGTTAGATGCTCTATATAGTTATCACATCACCTTTACCTGACTTCCTGTTAGATGCTCTACAGGGTCATCACACCAACCTTACCTGACTTCTTATTAGCTGCTCTATAGGGTCATCACATCAACCTTACCTGGCTGCCTGTTAGATACCTTATAGGGTCATCACACCAACCTTACCTGACTTCCTGTTAGATGCTATACAGGGTCATCAAACCAACCTTACCTGACTTCCTGTTAGATGCGCTATATAGTCATCACACCAACCTTACCTGACTTCCTGTTAGATGCGTTATATAGTCATCACACCAACCTTACCTGACGTCCTGTTAGATGCTCTACATGGTCATCACATCAACTTTACCTGACTGACTGTTAAATGCCCTATATAGTCATTACATCAAACATACCTGACTTCCTGTTAGATGCTCTATAGGGTAATCACACCAACCTTACCTGACCTCCTGTTAGATGCGCTATATATTAATCACATCAACCTAACCTGACCTCCTGTTAGATGCGCTACAGGGTCATCACACCAACCTTACCTGACTTCCTGTTAGATGCTCTATATAGTTATCACATCAACTTTACCTGACTTCCTGTTAGATGCTCTACATGGTCATCACACCAACCTTACCTGACTTCTTATTAGCTGCTCTATAGGGTCATCACATCAACCTTACCTGGCTGCCTGTTAGATACCTTACAGGGTCATCACACCAACCTTACCTGACTTCCTGTTAGATGCTCTACAGGGTCATCACACCAACCTTACCTGACTTCCTGTTAGATGCGCTATATAGTCATCACACCAACCTTACCTGACTTCCTGTTAGATGCTCTACATGGTCATCACACCAACCTTACCTGACTTCTGTTAGATGCCTATATAGTCATCACACAACCTTACCTGACTTCCTGTTAGATGCGCTATATGGTCATCACACCAACCTTACCTGACTTCCTGTTAGATGCTCTATATAGTCATCACACCAACCTTACCTGACTTCCTGTTAGATGCGCTATATAGTCATCACACCAACCTTACCTGACTTCCTGTTAGATGCGCTATATAGTCATCACACAAACCTTACCTGATTTCCTGTTAGATGCGCTATATAGTCATCACACCAACCTTACCTGACTTCCTGTTAGATGCTCTATATAGTCATCGAAAACCTTACCTGTTTCCTGTTAGATGCGCTATATAGTCATCACACCAACCTTACCTGACTTCCTGTTAGATGCTCTATATAGTCATCACAAACCTTACCTGTCCTGTTAGATGCGCTATATAGTCATCACACCAACCTTACCTGACATCCTGTTAGATGCGCTATATAGTCATCACACCAACCTTACCTGACTTCCTGTTAGATGCGCTATAGAGTCATCACACCAAACTTACCTGACTTCCTGTTAGATGCGCTATATAGTCATCACACCAACCTTACCTGACTTCCTGTTAGATGTGCTATATAGTCATCACACCAACCTTACCTGACTTCCTGTTAGATGCGCTATATTGTCATCACATCAACCTTATCTGAGCTCCTGTTAGATGCTCTACAGGGTCATCACACCAACCTTACCTGAGTTCCTGATAGATGCGCTACAGGGTCATCACAGCAACCTTACCTGACTTCCTGTTAGGTGAGCTATATAGTCATCACACCAACCTTACCTGGCTTCCTGTTAGATGTGCTATATAGTCATCACACCAACCTTACCTGACTTCCTGTTAGATGCGCTAAAGAGTCATCACACCACTATTACCTGACCTCCTGTTAGATGCTCTACATGGTCATCACACAAACCTTACCTAACTTCCTGTTAGATGCGCTATATAGTCATCAAACCAACCTTACCTGACATCCTGTTAGATGCGCTATATAGTCATCACACCAACCTTATCTGACTTCCTGTTAGATGCGCTATACAGTCATCACACCAACCTTACCTGACTTCCTGTTAGATGCTATACAGG
This sequence comes from Archivesica marissinica, assembly GCA_014843695.1. NCBI lineage: Eukaryota > Metazoa > Mollusca > Bivalvia > Venerida > Vesicomyidae > Archivesica > Archivesica marissinica. Next base: position 99,074,931 of record CM026387.1, on the reverse strand, counting down.
GTCATCACACCAACCTTACCTGACTTCCTGTTAGATGCGCTATATAGTCATCACACCTACCTTACCTGACTTCCTGTTCGATGCGTTATATAGTCATCACACCAACCTTACCTGACTTACTGTTAAATGCACTATATAGTCATTACATCAAACATACCTGACTTCCTGTTAGATGCGCTATATAGTCATCACACCAACCTTACCTGACTTCCTCTTAGGTGCGCTATATAGCCATCACACCAACCTTACCTGACATCCTGTTAGATGCGCTATATAGTCATCACACCAACCTGAACCTGACGTCCTGTTAGATGCGCTATATAGTCATCACACCAACCATACCTGACATCCTGTTCGATGCGCTATATAGTCATCACACCAACCTTACCTGACTTCCTGTTAGATGCGCTATATAGTCATCACACCAACCTTACTAGACTTCCTGTTAGATGCTCAACAGGGTCATCACACCAACCTTACCTGACTTCCTGTTAGATGCTCTATGGGTTCATCACACCAACCTTACCTGACTTCCTGTTAGATGCGCTATATAGTCATCACATCAACCTTACCTGACTTCCTGTTAGATGCGCTACAGGGTCATCACACCAACCTTACCTGACATCCTATTAGATGCGCTATGTAGTCATCACACCAACATTACCTGACTTCCTGTTAGATGCGCTATAGAGTCATCACACCAACCTTACCTGACTTCCTGTTAGATGCTATAAAGGGTCATCACACCAACCTTACCTGACTTCCTGTTAGATGCGCTATATAGTCATCACACCAACCTTACCTGACTTCCTGTTAGATGCGTTATATAGTCATCACACCAACCTTACCTGACTTCCTGTTAGATGCTCTACATGGTCATCACACCAACTTTACCTGACTTACTGTTAAATGCACTATATAGTCATTACATCAAACATACCTGACTTCCTGTTAGATGCGCTATATAGTCATCACACCAACCTTACCTGACTTCCTGTTAGATGCGCTATATAGTCATCACACCAACTTTACCTGACGTCCTGTTAGATGCGCTATATAGTCATCACACCAACCATACCTGACATCCTGTTAGATGCGCTATATAGTCATCACACCAACCTTACCTGACTTCCTGTTAGATGCGCTATATAGTCATCACACCAACCTTACCTGACTTCCTGTTAGATGCTCTACAGGGTCATCACAACAACCTTACCTGACTTCCTGTTAGATGCGCTATATAGTCATCACACCAACCTTACCTGACTTCCTGTTAGATGCGCTATATAGTCATCACACCAACCTTACCTGACTTCCTGTTAGATGCTCTATAGGGTCATCACACCAACCTTACCTGACTTCCTGTTAGATGCTCTATAGGGTCATCACACCAACCTTACCTGACTTCCTGTTAGATGCGCTATATAGTCATCACACCAACCTTACCTGACTTCCTGTTAGATGCTCTACAGGGTCATCACACCAACCTTACCTGACTTCCTGTTAGATGCCTATATAGTCATCACACCAACCTTACCTGACTTCCTGTTAGATGCGCTATATTGTCATCACACCAACCTTACCTGACTTCCTGTTAGATGCGCTATATAGTCATCACACAACCTTACCTGAGCTCCTGTTAGATGCCTACAGGGTCATCACACCAACCTTACCTGACTTCCTGTTAGATGCGCTATATAGTCATCACATCAACCTTACCTGACTTCCTGTTAGATGCTCTACAGGGTCATCACACCAACCTTACCTGACTTCCTGTTAGATGCGCTATAGGGTCATCACACCAACCTTACCTGACTTCCTGTTAGATGCGCTATATAGTCATCACACCAACCTACCTGCTTCCTGTTAGATGGCTATATAGTCATCACACCAACCTTACTGGCTTCCTGTTAGATGTCTATATAGTCATCACACAACCTACCTGACTTCCTGTTAGATGCGCTATATAGTCATCACACCAACCTTACCTGACTTCCTGTTAGATGCGCTATAGGGTCATCACACCAACCTTACCTGACTTCCTGTTAGATGCGCTATATAGTCATCACACCAACCTTACCTGACTTCCTGTTAGATGCGCTATAGAGTCATCACACCAACCTTACCTGACTTCCTGTTAGATGCTATATAGGGTCATCACACCAACCTTACCTGACTTCCTGTTAGATGCGCTATATAGTCATCACACCAACCTTACCTGACTTCCTGTTAGATGCGCTATATGTCATCACACAACCTTACCTGACGTCCTGTTAGATGCTCTATATGGTCATCACACCAACTTACCTGACTTCTGTTAGTGTATATGTATACAACTACCTGACTTCCTGTTAGATGCTATATAGTCATCACACCAACCTTACCTGACTTCCTGTTAGATGCGCTATATAGTCATCACACCAACCTTACCTGACTTCCTGTTAGATGCGCTATATAGTCATCACACCAACCTTACCTGACTTCCTGTTAGATGCGCTATATAGTCATCACACCAACCTTACCTGACTTCCTGTTAGATGCGCTATTAGTCATCACACCAACCTTACCTGACTTCCTGTTAGATGCTCTACAGGGTCATCACACCAACCTTACCTGACTTCCTGTTAGATGCTATATAGTCATCACACCAACCTTACCTGACTTCCTGTTAGATGCGCTATATGTCATCACACCAACCTTACCTGACTTCGTTGATGCCTATAGTATCACCCTTATAGATGCGCTATATAGTCATCACACCAACCTTACCTGACTTCCTGTTAGATGCGCTATATAGTTATCACACCAACCTTACCTGACTTCCTGTTAGATGCTCTACAGGGTCATCACACCAACCTTACCTGGCTTCCTGTTAAATGCTCTATATAGTCATCGCACCAACCTTAACTGGCTTTCTGTTAGATGCTCTAAAGGGACATCACAACAACCTTACCTGACTTCCTGTTAGATGCTCTATAGGGTCATCGCACCAACCGTACCTGACTTCATGTAAGACGCTCTATATAGTCATCACACCAACCTTACCTGACTTCCTGTTAGATGCTCTATAGGGTCATCACACCAACCTTACCTGAATTCTTGTTAAATGCGCTATATAGTTATCACACCAACCTTACCTGGCTTCCTGTTAGATGCTCTATAAGGTCATCACACAAACCTTACCTGGCTTCCTGTTAAATGCGCTATATAGTTAACACACCAACCATACCTGACATCCTGTTGGATGCTCTATAGGGTCATCACACCAACCTTACCTGTCTTCCTGTTAGATGCTCTATAGGGTTATCACACCAACTTTACCTGGCTTCCTGTTAGATGCTCTATAGGATCATCACACCAACCTTACCTGACTTCCTGTTAGATGAGTTATATAGTTATCACACCAACTTTACCTGACTTCCTGTTAGATGCTCTACAGGGTCATCACACCAACCTTACCTGACTTCCTGTTAGATGCTCTACAGGGTCATCACACCAACCTTACCTGACTTCCTGTTAGATGCTCTACAGGGTCATCACACCAACCTTACCTGACTTCCTGTTGGATGCTCTATAGGGTCATCGCACCAACCTTACCTGACTTCCTGTTAGATGCGCTATAAGGTCATCGCACCAACCTTACCTGACTTCCTGTTAGATGCTCTATATATATTCATCACACCAACCTTACCTGACTTCCTGTTAGATGCGCTGTATAGCTAGCACACCATCCTTACCTGGCTTCCTGTTAGATGCTCTATATGGTCATCACACCAACCTTACCTGACTTCCTGTTTGATGCGCTATATAGTTATCACACCAACGTTACCTGACTTCCTGTAAGATGCGCTATATATTATCACACCAACCTTACCTGACTTCCTGTTTGATGCTCTATAGGGTCATCACACCAACCTTACCTGGCTTCCTGTTAGATGCTCTATATAGTCATCACACCAACCTTACCTGACTTCCTGTTAGATGCTCTATAGGGTCATCACACCAACCTTACCTGACTTCCTGTTAGATGCTCTATAGGGTCATCGCACCAACCGTACCTGACTTCATGTAAGACGCTCTATATAGTCATCACACCAACCTTACCTGACTTCCTGTTAGATGCTCTATAGGGTCATCACACCAACCTTACCTGACTTCCTGTTAAATGCGCTATATAGTTATCACACCAACCTTACCTGGCTTCCTGTTAGATGCTCTATAAGGTCATCGCACAAACCTTACCTGGCTTCCTGTTAAATGCGCTATATAGTTATCACACCAACCTTACCTGACTTCCTGTTAGATGCTCTATAGGGTCATCACACCAACCTTACCTGACTTCCTGTTAGATGCTCTATATAGTTATCACACCAACCTTACCTGACTTCCTGTTAGATGCTCTATAGGGTCATCACACCAACCTTACCTGACTTCCTGTTAGATGCTCTATATAGTCATCACACCAACCTTACCTGACTTCCTGTTAGATGCTCTATAGGGTCATCACACCAACCTTACCTGACTTCCTGTTAAATGCGCTATATAGTTATCACACCAACCTTACCTGACTTCCTGTTAGATGCTCTATAGGTCATCACACAAACCTTACCTGGCTTCCTGTTAAATGCGCTATATAGTTAACACACCAACCTTACCTGACTTCCTGTTGGATGCTCTATAGGGTCATCACACCAACCTTACCTGACTTCCTGTTAGATGCTCTATATAGTCATCACACCAACCTTACCTGACTTCCTGTTAGATGCTCTATAGGGTCATCACACCAACCTTACCTGATTCCTGTTAGATGCTTATATAGTTATCACACCAACCTTACCTGACTTCCTGTTAGATGCTCTATAGGGTCATCACACCAACCTTACCTGACTTCCTGTTAGATGCTCTACAGGGTCATCACACCAACCTTACCTGACTTCCTGTTAGATGCTCTACAGGGTCATCACACCAACCTTACCTGACTTCCTGTTAGATGCTCTATAGGGTCATCGCACCAACCTTACCTGACTTCCTGTTAGATGCGCTATAAGGTCATCGCACCAACCTTACCTGACTTCCTGTTAGATGCTCTATATAGTCATCACACCAACCTTACCTGACTTCCTGTTAGATGCGCTATATAGTTAGCACACCATCCTTACCTGGCTTCCTGTTAGATGCTCTATATGGTCATCACACCAACCTTACCTGACTTCCTGTTTGATGCGCTATATAGTTATCACACCAACGTTACCTGACTTCCTGTAAGATGCGCTATATAATTATCACACCAACCTTACCTGACTTCCTGTTTGATGCTCTACAGGGTCATCACACCAACCTTACCTGGCTTCCTGTTAAATGCGCTATATAGTCATCGCACCAACCTTAACTGGCTTTCTGTTAGATGCTCTAAAGGGACATCACAACAACCTTACCTGACTTCCTGTTAGATGCTCTATAGGGTCATCGCACCAACCGTACCTGACTTCATGTAAGACGCTCTATATAGTCATCACACCAACCTTACCTGACTTCCTGTTAGATGCTCTATAGGGTCATCACACCAACCTTACCTGACTTCCTGTTAGATGCTCTATAGGGTCATCACACCAACCTTACCTGACTTCCTGTTAGATGCTCTATAGGGTCATCACACCAACCTTACCTGACTTCCTGTTAGATGCTCTATAGGGTCATCGCACCAACCTTACCTGACTTCCTGTTAGATGCGCTATATAGTCATCACACCAACCTTACCTGACTTCCTGTTAGATGCTCTATAGGGTCATCACACCAACCTTACCTGACTTCCTGTTAGATGCTCTATATGGTCATCACACCAACCTTACCTGACTTCCTGTTAGATGCTCTATATGGTCATCACACCAACCTTACCTGACTTCCTGTTAGATGCTCTATATAGTCATCACACCAACCTTACCTGACTTCCTGTTAGATGCGCTATATAGTTATCACACCAACCTTACCTGACTTCCTGTTTGATGCTCTACAGGGTCATCACACCAACCTTACCTGGCTTCCTGTTAGATGCTCTATATAGTCATCGCACCAACCTTAACTGGCTTTCTGTTAGATGCTCTAAAGGGACATCACACCAACCTTACCTGACTTCCTGTTAGATGCTCTATAGGGTCATCGCACCAACCTTACCTGACTTCCTGTTAGATGCTCTATATAGTCATCACACCAACCTTACCTGACTTCCTGTTAGATGCTCTATAGGGTCATCACACCAACCTTACCTGATCCTGTTAAATGCTCTATATAGTTATCACACCAACCTTACCTGACTTCCTGTTAGATGCTCTATATGGTCATCACACCAACCTTACCTGGCTTCCTGTTAGATGCTCTATATGGTCATCGCACCAACCTTACCTGACTTCCTGTTAGATGCTCTATATAGTCATCACACCAACCTTACCTGACTTCCTGTTAGATGCTCTATATGGTCATCACACCAACCTTACCTGACTTCCTGT
>CM026387.1:99047651-99067428 GCA_014843695.1 Archivesica marissinica | reverse complement strand
ACCTGGCTTCCTGTTAGATGCTCTATATGGTCATCACACCAACCTTACCTGACTTCCTGTTTGATGCGCTATATAGTTATCACACCAACGTTACCTGACTTCCTGTAAGATGCGCTATATAATTATCACACCAACCTTACCTGACTTCCTGTTATATGCTCTAAAGGGTCATCACACCAACCTTACCTGACTTCCTGTTAGATGCGCTATATAGTCATCACACCAACCTTACCTGACTTCCTGTTAGATGCTCTATAGGGTCATCACACCAACCTTACCTGACTTCCTGTTAGATGCTCTATATAGTCATCACACCAACCTTACCTGACTTCCTGTTAGATGCTCTATAGGGTCATCACACCAACCTTACCTGACTTCCTGTTAGATGCTCTATATAGTCATCACACCAACCTTACCTGACTTCCTGTTAGATGCTATAGGGTCATCACACCAACCTTACCTGACTTCCTGTTAGATGCTCTATAGGGTCATCACACCAACCTTACCTGATTCTGTTAGATGCGCTATAAGGTCATCGCACCAACCTTACCTGACTTCCTGTTAGATGCTCTATAAGTCATCACACCAACTTACCTGACTTCCTGTTAGATGCTCTATAGGGTCATCGCACCAACCGTACCTGACTTCATGTAAGACGCTCTATATAGTCATCACACCAACCTTACCTGACTTCCTGTTAGATGCTCTATAGGGTCATCACACCAACCTTACCTGACTTCCTGTTAAATGCGCTAAATAGTTATCACACCAACCTTACCTGGCTTCCTGTTAGATGCTCTATAAGGTCATCACACAAACCTTACCTGGCTTCCTGTTAAATGCGCTATATAGTTAACACACCAACCATACCTGACTTCCTGTTAGATGCTCTATAGGGTCATCACACCAACCTTACCTGTCTTCCTGTTAGATGCTCTATAGGGTCATCACACCAACTTTACCTGGCTTCCTGTTAGATGCTCTATAGGATCATCACACCAACCTTACCTGACTTCCTGTTAGATGAGTTATATAGTTATCACATCAACTTTACCTGACTTCCTGTTAGATGCTCTATAGGGTCATCACACCAACCTTACCTGACTTCCTGTTAGATGCTCTACAGGGTCATCACACCAACCTTACCTGACTACCTGTTAGATGCTCTACAGGGTCATCACACCAACCTTACCTGACTTCCTGTTAGATGCTCTATAGGGTCATCGCACCAACCTTACCTGACTTCCTGTTAGATGCGCTATAAGGTCATCGCACCAACCTTACCTGACTTCCTGTTAGATGCTCTATATAGTCATCACACCAACCTTACCTGACTTCCTGTTAGATGCGCTATAGGGTCATCGCACCAACCGTACCTGACTTCATGTAAGACGCTCTATATAGTCATCACACCAACCTTACCTGACTTCCTGTTAGATGCTCTATAGGGTCATCACACCAACCATACCTGACTTCCTGTTAAAGCGCTAAAAGTTATCACACCAACCTTACCTGGCTTCCTGTTAGATGCTCTATAAGGTCATCGCACAAACCTACCTGGCTTCCTGTTAAATGCGCTATATAGTTAACACACCAACCATACCTGACTTCCTGTTAGATGTTCTATAAGGTCATCACACCAACCTTACCTGTCTTCCTGTTAGATGCTCTATAGGGTCATCACACCAACTGTACCTGGCTTCCTGTTAGATGCTCTATAGGATCATCACACCAACCTTACCTGACTTCCTGTTAGATGAGTTATATAGTTATCACATCAACTTTACCTGACTTCCTGTTAGATGCTCTACAGGGTCATCACACCAACATTACCTGACTTCCTGTTAGATGCTCTACAGGGTCATCACACCAACCTTACCTGACTTCCTGTTAGATGCTCTATATATATTCATCACACCAACCTTACCTGACTTCCTGTTACATGATCTATATGGTCATCACACCAACCTTACCTGACTTCCTGTTAAATGAGCTATATAGTTATCACACCAACCTTACCTGACTTCCTGTTAGATGCTCTATATAGTCGTCACACCAACCTTACCTGACTTCCTGTTAGATGCTCTATAGTGTCATCACACAAACCTTACCTGACTTCCTGTTAGATGCGCAATATAGTTATCACACCATCCTTACCTGGCTTCCTGTTAGATGCTCTATATAGTCATCGCACCAACCTTAACTGGCTTTCTGTTAGATGCTCTAAAAGGACATCACACCAACCTTACCTGACTTCCTGTTAGATGCTCTATAGGGTCATCGCAACAACCGTACCTGACTTCATGTAAGATGCTCTATATAGTCATCACACCAACCTTACCTGACTTCCTGTTAGATGCTCTATAGGGTCATCACACAAACATTACCTGACTTCCTGTTAAATGCGCTATATAGTTATCACACCAACCTTACCTGGCTTCCTGTTAGATGCTCTATAAGGTCATCGCACAAACCTTACCTGGCTTCCTGTTAAATGCGCTATATAGTTATCACGCCAACCTTACCTGACTTCCTGTTAAATGCACTATAAGGTCATCGCACCAACCTTACCTGACTTCCTGTTAAATGCGCTATATAGTTATCACACCATCCTTACCTGACTTCCTGTTAGATGCTCTAAAGGGACATCACACCAACCTTACCTGACTTCCTGTTAGATGCTCTATATAGTCATCACACCAACCTTACCTGACTTCCTGTTAGATGCTCTATTGGGTCATCACACCAACCTTACCTGACTTCCTGTTAAATGCTCTATAAGGTCATCGCACCAACCTTACCTGACTTCCTGTTAGATGCTCTATATAGTCATCACACCAACCTTACCTGACTTCCTATTAGATGCTCTATAGGGTCATCACACCAACCTTACCTGACTTCCTGTTAAATGCGCTATATAGTTATCACACCAACCTTACCTGACCTCCTGTTATATGCTCTAAAGGAACATCACACCAACCTTACCTGACTTCCTGTTAAATGCGCTATATAGTTATCACACCAACCTTACCTGACCTCCTGTTATATGCTCTAAAGGAACATCAAACCAACCTTACCTGACATCCTATTAGATGAGTTATATAGTTATCACATCAACTTTACCTGACTTCCTGTTAGATGCTCTACAGGGACATCACACCAACCTTACCTGACTTCCTGTTAGATGCTCTATATAGTCATCACACCAACCTTACCTGACTTCCTGTTAGATGCTCTATAGGGTCATCACACCAACCTTACCTGGCTTCCTATTAGATGAGTTATATAGTTATCACATCAACTTTACCTGACTTCCTGTTAGATGCTCTACAGGGTCATCACACCAACCTTACCTGACTTCCTGTTAGATGCTCTACAGGGTCGTCACACCAACCTTACCTGACTACCTGTTAGATGCTCTACAGGGTCATCACACCAACCTTACCTGACTTCCTGTTAGATGCTCTATAGGGTCATCGCACCAACCTTACCTGACTTCCTGTTAGATGCGCTATAAGGTCATCGCACCAACCTTACCTGACTTCCTGTTAGATGCTCTATATAGTCATCACACCAACCTTACCTGACTTCCTGTTAGATGCGCTATATAGTTATCACACCATCCTTACCTGGCTTCCTGTTAGATGCTCTATATGGTCATCACACCAACCTTACCTGACTTCCTGTTTGATGCGCTATATAGTTATCACACCAACGTTACCTGACTTCCTGTAAGATGCGCTATATAATTATCACACCAACCTTACCTGACTTCCTGTTTGATGCTCTACAGGGTCATCACACCAACCTTACCTGGCTTCCTGTTAAATGCGCTATATAGTCATCGCACCAACCTTAACTGGCTTTCTGTTAGATGCTCTAAAGGGACATCACACCAACCTTACCTGACTTCCTGTTAGATGCTCTATAGGGTCATCGCACCAACCGTACCTGACTTCATGTAAGACGCTCTATATAGTCATCACACCAACCTTACCTGACTTCCTGTTAGATGCTCTATAGGGTCATCACACCAACCTTACCTGACTTCCTGTTAAATGCGCTATATAGTTATCACACCAACCTTACCTGGCTTCCTGTTAGATGCTCTATAAGGTCATCGCACAAACCTTACCTGGCTTCCTGTTAAATGCGCTATATAGTTAACACACCAACCATACCTGACTTCCTGTTAGATGCTCTATAAGGTCATCACACCAACCTTACCTGTCTTCCTGTTAGATGCTCTATAGGGTCATCACACCAACTGTACCTGGCTTCCTGTTAGATGCTCTATAGGATCATCACACCAACCTTACCTGACTTCCTGTTAGATGAGTTATATAGTTATCACATCAACCTTACCTGACTTCCTGTTAGATGCTCTACAGGGTCATCACACCAACCTTACCTGACTTCCTGTTAGATGCTCTATAGGGTCATCACACCAACCTTACCTGACTTCCTGTTAGATGCTCTATATATTCATCACACCAACCTTACCTGACTTCCTGTTACATGCTCTATAGGGTCATCACACCAACCTTACCTGACTTCCTGTTAAATGCGCTATATAGTTATCACACCAACCTTACCTGACTTCCTGTTAGATGCTCTATATAGTCATCACACCAACCTTACCTGACTTCCTGTTAGATGCTCTATAGGGTCATCACACCAACCTTACCTGACTTCCTGTTAGATGCTCTATAGGGTCATCGCACCAACCGTACCTGACTTCATGTAAGACGCTCTATATAGTCATCACACCAACCTTACCTGACTTCCTGTTAGATGCTCTATAGGGTCATCACACCAACCTTACCTGACTTCCTGTTAAATGCTCTATAGGGTCATCGCACCAACCGTACCTGACTTCATGTAAGATGCTCTATATAGTCATCACACCAACCTTACCTGACTTCCTGTTAGATGCTCTATAGGGTCATCACACAAACCTTACCTGACTTCCTGTTAAATGCGCTATATAGTTATCACACCAACCTTACCTGGCTTCCTGTTAGATGCTCTATAAGGTCATCGCACAAACCTTACCTGGCTTCCTGTTAAATGCGCTATATAGTTATCACGCCAACCTTACCTGACTTCCTGTTAAATGCACTATAAGGTCATCGCACCAACCTTACCTGACTTCCTGTTAAATGCGCTATATAGTTATCACACCATCCTTACCTGACTTCCTGTTAGATGCTCTAAAGGGACATCACACCAACCTTACCTGACTTCCTGTTAGATGCTCTATATAGTCATCACACCAACCTTACCTGACTTCCTGTTAGATGCTCTATTGGGTCATCACACCAACCTTACCTGACTTCCTGTTAAATGCTCTATAAGGTCATCGCACCAACCTTACCTGACTTCCTGTTAGATGCTCTATATAGTCATCACACCAACCTTACCTGACTTCCTATTAGATGCTCTATAGGGTCATCACACCAACCTTACCTGACTTCCTGTTAAATGCGCTATATAGTTATCACACCAACCTTACCTGACTTCCTGTTAGATGCTCTATAGGGTCATCACACCAACCTTACCTGACTTCCTGTTAGATGCTCTATATAGTCATCACACCAACCTTACCTGACTTCCTGTTAGATGCTCTATAGGGTCATCACACCAACCTTACCTGACTTCCTGTTTGATGCGCTATATAGTTATCACATCAACCTTACCTGACTTCCTGTTAGATGCTCTATATAGTCATCACACCAACCTTACCTGACTTCCTGTTAGATGCTCTATAGGGTCATCACACCAACCTTACCTGACCTCCTGTTAGATGCTCTATAGGGTCATCGCACCAACCGTACCTGACTTCATGTAAGACGCTCTATATAGTCATCACACCAACCTTACCTGACTTCCTGTTAGATGCTCTATAGGGTCATCACACCAACCTTACCTGACTTCCTGTTAAATGCGCTATAGGGTCATCGCACCAACCGTACCTGACTTCATGTAAGACGCTCTATATAGTCATCACACCAACCTTACCTGACTTCCTGTTAGATGCTCTATAGGGTCATCACACAAACCTTACCTGACTTCCTGTTAAATGCGCTATATAGTTATCACACCAACCTTACCTGGCTTCCTGTTAGATGCTCTATAAGGTCATCGCACAAACCTTACCTGGCTTCCTGTTAAATGCGCTATATAGTTATCACGCCAACCTTACCTGACTTCCTGTTAAATGCACTATAAGGTCATCGCACCAACCTTACCTGACTTCCTGTTAAGTGCGCTATATAGTTATCACACCATCCTTACCTGACTTCCTGTTAGATGCTCTAAAGGGACATCACACCAACCTTACCTGACTTCCTGTTAGATGCTCTATATAGTCATCACACCAACCTTACCTGACTTCCTGTTAGATGCTCTATTGGGTCATCACACCAACCTTACCTGACTTCCTGTTAAATGCTCTATAAGGTCATCGCACCAACCTTACCTGACTTCCTGTTAGATGCTCTATATAGTCATCACACCAACCTTACCTGACTTCCTATTAGATGCTCTATAGGGTCATCACACCAACCTTACCTGACTTCCTGTTAAATGCGCTATATAGTTATCACACCAACCTTACCTGACTTCCTGTTAGATGCTCTATAGGGTCATCACACCAACCTTACCTGACTTCCTATTAGATGCTCTATATAGTCATCACACCAACCTTACCTGACTTCCTGTTAGATGCTCTATAGGGTCATCACACCAACCTTACCTGACTTCCTGTTTGATGCGCTATATAGTTATCACATCAACGTTACCTGACTTCCTGTAAGATGCGCTATATAATTATCACACCAACCTTACCTGACTTCCTGTTTGATGCTCTACAGGGTCATCACACCAACCTTACCTGGCTTCCTGTTAGATGCGCTATATAGTCATCGCACCAACCTTAACTGGCTTTCTGTTAGATGCTCTAAAGGGACATCACACCAACCTTACCTGACTTCCTGTTAGATGCTCTATAGGGTCATCGCACCAACCTTACCTGACTTCCTGTTAGATGAGCTATATAGTCATCACAGACCACAGCTGAAGTTTGTACATAGTCATGACACATTAGCTGGTTCCCTGAGGATGGTAGCGGTACTGTAGAATGACTACTTTCATCTCTGATGGAAATGGTATTAGAACATTGTCGATCGCTCACGAAGTCCCCAGAAATATCAGCATCAGGAACTGGAGACATAATCTCGTCACTCCACATACACATTAATGGTCCGGAGGTGTCCTCTGCAGATTGGTTATCATTAATGTTACTTCCGTGATTGAGTGACATCTCTCCTAACGGCAAGTCTGGAGCAATTTCATGTTGGTAGATCATACCAGGCAGATTTGGCAACGGTAAATCAATTATGTTTTCCGGAATGTAACGTGGAATATGAGGTGGACCTTCATACCGAACAGCATAAACCGTCAAAATATGTGGGTTGCAGTGATTTAGTTTCAATTTTGTGTCCGCCTTGTGTTTAAATTTATCAATTGTTTTCGTAGAAATCAAGACTATCATTAAAATAACCAATAAGGAAGCAAGATGATTTAGTTTTGTGTGACGGTTATCTGTTTCATCTACACGACGTTCTTCTATAACGTCGATGCAACATTCATCATCAGCACTGTCACTTGAACACTCCTGACTATTATCATCTCCAGCATCATAGTCATCTCCATGGGTTTCTGCTATATTAGGTGTTGATATATCTGTATCAACCGAATATAGTTCAATTGTACATCCATGATGATTTTCTCTGTCCATAGGTGTTGTGATAGTTAGGTCATCAGCCACTGTTTCGGTTTGATCGGTTGCTTTAATGTCAACCGATAATAGATCATTGTCATGTGATGTTATGTTTGATACACGTTCAGCTATCTTTTCCTCATCTGTCAAATTTGTCCAAATACCATTCGTCATCGCAAATCTGAAACAAAGAGTTATATTCAATTTCAAACAGAGGAGAAAAGTCTACAATGCTATATGTCAAATAATCCTTGTATAAATATATAGTAAATTAACCCTATTGAAAAGACTAGCCATTAACCCTTTCAACCCCACAGGCCTCTAAATAGGCTTATGAAAAGTGTAGATCCAGATGAGCCGTCTCATCAGGATCTGCACTTTTTTGCCAGTAATAATTATTACTATTTTTAGATAAAATTACCCATTTTGATAAATGAACTGGTCCAAAGGTAATTTTCTTATTAATTTATTGGTCTGAAAATATCACGCACCAGTCCATGTCAGTTACTTGGGGTTGAATGGGTTAATGCCTTACGAGACACCTTTTTTATGAAGATCAGTACTTCCCGAATCCTATGGTTGTGAGTCAGGCGCCAGGCTGGTAGACAATCGGTAACCATTATTTAACTAGCTGCTATATCTGCACTGGATGGATAGTAATATATATCTGCACTGGGTGCATAGTAATACATATCTGTACAGGGTACATAGTAATATATATCTGCACTGAATGCATAGTAATATATATCTAAACTGGATGCATAGTAACATATATCTGTACTGGGTGGGTTGTAATATATATCTGTACAGGGTGGATAGTAATATATACCTGTACTGGATGCATAGTAATATATATCTGCACTGGATGCATAGTAACATATATCTGCACTGGATACATAGTAATATATATCTGCACTGGATGGATAGTAATATATATCTGCAATGGATCCATAGTAATATATATCTGTACAGTTTGCATAGTAATATATATCTGCACTGGATGTATAGTAATATATATCTGCACTGGATGTATAGTAATATATATCTGCACTGGATGGATAGTAATATATATCTGTACTGGATGCATAGTAATATATATCTGCACTGGATGCATAGTAATATATATCTGCACTGGATGCATAGTAATATATATCTGTACTGGATGTATAGTAATATGTATCTGTACTGGATGCATAGTAATATATATATCTGTACTGGATGAATAGTAATATATATCTGCACTGGATGTATAGTAATATATATCTGTACTGGATGCATAGTAATATATATCTGCACTGGATGCATAGTAATATATATCTGCACTGGATGGATAGTAATATATATCTGCAATGGATCCATAGTAATATATATCTGTACTGTATGCATAGTAATATATATCTGCACTGGATGTATAGTAATATATATCTGTACTGGATGCATAGTAATATATATCTGTACTGGATGCATAGTAATATATATCTGCAATGGATGCATAGTAATATATAGCTGCACTGGATGCATAGTAATATATATCTGCACTGGATGCATAGTAATATATATCTGCACTGGATGCATAGTAATATATATCTGCACTGGATGCATAGTAATATATATCTGTACTGGATGGATAGTAATATATATCTGCAATGGATGGATAGTAATATGTATCTATACTGGATGCATAGTAAATATATATCTGTACTGGATGCATAGTAATATATATCTGCACTGGATGCATAGTAATATATATCTGCACTGGATGCATAATAATATATACCTGTACTGGATGCATAGTAATATATATCTGCACTGGATGCATAGTAATATATATCTGCACTGGATGCATAGTAATATATATCTGTACTGGATGCATAGTAATATATATCTGCACTGGATGGATAGTAATATATATCTGTACTGGATGCATAGTAATATATATCTGTACTGGATGCATAGTAATATTAATATATCTGCACTGGATGCATAGTAATATATATCTGCACTGGGTGCATAGTAATATATATCTGCAATGGATGCATAGTAATATATATCTGCAATGGATCCATAGTAATATATATCTGTACAGTATGCATAGTAATATATATCTGCACTGGATGTATAGTAATATATATCTGCACTGGATGCATAGTAATATATATCTGTACTGGATGCATAGTAATATATATCTGCACTGGATGTATAGTAATATATATCTGTACTGGATGCATAGTAATATATATCTGCAATGGATGCATAGTAATATATATCTGCACTGGATGCATAGTAATATATATCTGCACTGGATGCATAGTAATATATATCTGCACTGGATGCATAGTAATATATATCTGCACTGGATGCATAGTAATATATATCTGTACTGGATGGATAGTAATATATATCTGCAATGGATGGATAGTAATATGTATCTATACTGGATGCATAGTAATATATATCTGTACTGGATGCATAGTAATATATATCTGCACTGGATGCATAGTAATATATATCTGCACTGGATGCATAGTAATATATATCTGTACTGGATGCATAGTAATATATATCTGCACTGGATGCATAGTAATATATATCTGCACTGGATGCATAGTAATATATATCTGCACTGGATGCATAGTAATATATATCTGCACTGGATGCATAGTAATATATATCTGTACTGGATGCATAGTAATATATATCTGTACTGGATGCATAGTAATATATATCTGCACTGGATGCATAGTAATATATATCTGCACTGGATGCATAGTAATATATATCTGCAATGGATGCATAGTAATATATATCTGCAATGGATCCATAGTAATATATATCTGTACAGTATGCATAGTAATATATATCTGCACTGGATGTATAGTAATATATATCTGCAATGGATGTATAGTAATATATATCTGTACTGGATGCATAGTAATATATATCTGCACTGGATGTATAGTAATATATATCTGTACTGGATGCATAGTAATATATATCTGCACTGGATGTATAGTAATATATATCTGTACTGGATGCATAGTAATATATATGCACTGGATGCATAGTAATATATATCTGCACTGGATGGATAGTAATATATATCTGTACTGGATGCATAGTAATATATATCTGTACTGGATGCATAGTAATATATATCTGCACTGGGTGCATAATAATACATATCTGTACAGGGTACATAGTAATATATATCTGCACTGAATGCATAGTAATATATATCTGTACTCGATGCATAGTAATATATATCTGCACTGGATGCATAGTAATATATATCTGAACAGAGTACATAGTAATGTATACCTGTACTGGATGCATAGTAATATATACCTGTACTAGATGCATAGTAATATATATCTGCAATGGATGCATAGTAATATATATCTGTAATGGATGCATAGTAATATATATCTGCACTGGATGCATAGTAATATATATCTGCACTGGATGCATAGTAATATATATCTGCACTGGATGCATAGTAATATATATCTGCACTGGATGCATAGTAATATATATCTGCACTGGATGGATAGTAATATATATCTGTACTGGATGCATAGTAATATATATCTGTACTGGATGAATAGTAATATATATCTGCACTGGGTGCATAGTAATACATATCTGTACAGGGTACATAGTAATATATATCTGCACTGAATGCATAGTAATATATATCTAAACTGGATGCATAGTAACATATATCTGTACTGGGTGGGTTGTAATATATATATGTACAGGGTGGATAGTAATATATACCTGCACTGGATGCATAGTAATATATATCTGCACTGGATGCATAGTAATATATATCTGCACTGGATGCATAGTAATATATATCTGTACTGGATGTATAGTAATATGTATCTGTACTGGATGCATAGTAATATATATATCTGTACTGGATGAATAGTAATATATATCTGCACTGGATGTATAGTAATATATATCTGTACTGGATGCATAGTAATATATATCTGCACTGGATGCATAGTAATATATATCTGCACTGGATGGATAGTAATATATATCTGTACTGGATGCATAGTAATATATATCTGTACTGGATGCATAGTAATATATATCTGCACTGGGTGCATAATAATACATATCTGTACAGGGTACATAGTAATATATATCTGCACTGAATGCATAGTAATATATATCTGTACTAGATGCATAGTAATATATATCTGCACTGGATGCATAGTAATATATATCTGAACAGAGTACATAGTAATGTATACCTGTACTGGATGCATAGTAATATATATCTGTACTGGATGCATAGTAATATATAATATATCTGCACTGGAAGCATAGTAATATATATCTGCACTGGATGCATAATAATATATACCTGTACTGGATGCATAGTAATATATATCTGCAATGGGTGGATAGTAATATATATCTGTACTGGATGCATAGTAATATATATCTGTACTGGATGCATAGTAATATATTATATATCTGCACTGGAAGCATAGTAATATATATCTGCACTGGGTGCATAGTAATATATATCTGCAATGGATGCATAGTAATATATATCTGCAATGGATCCATAGTAATATATATCTGTACAGTATGCATAGTAATATATATCTGCACTGGATGTATAGTAATATATATCTGTACTGGATGCATAGTAATATATATCTGCACTGAATGCATAGTAATATATATCTGTACTGGATGCATAGTAATATATATCTGCACTGGATGCATAGTAATATATATCTGAACAGAGTACATAGTAATGTATACCTGTACTGGATGCATAGTAATATATACCTGTACTAGATGCATAGTACTGATGCTAGTATATATATCTAATGGATGCATAGTAATATATATCTGCACTGGATGCATAGTAATATATATTGCACTGGATGCATAGTAATATATATCTGCACTGGATGCATAGTAATATATATCTGCACTGGATGCATAGTAATATATATCTGTACTGGATGCATAGTAATATATATCTGTACTAGATGAATAGTAATATATATCTGCACTGGGTGCATAGTAATACATATCTGGTACATAGTAATATATATCTGCACTGGATGTATAGTAATATATATCTGCACTGGATGTATATTAATATATATCTGCACTGGATGGATAGTAATATATATCTGTACTGGATGCATAGTAATATATATCTGCACTGGATGCATAGTAATATATATCTGCACTGGATGCATAGTAATATATATCTGCACTGGATGCATAGTAATATATATCTGTACTGGATGTATAGTAATATGTATCTGTACTGGATGCATAGTAATATATATATCTGTACTGGATGAATAGTAATATATATCTGCACTGGATGTATAGTAATATATATCTGTACTGGATGCATAGTAATATATATCTGCAATGGATCCATGATAATATATATCTGTACAGTATGCATAGTAATATATATCTGCACTGGATGTATAGTAATATATATCTGTACTGGATGCATAGTAATATATATCTGCACTGGGTGCATAATAATACATATCTGTACAGGGTACATAGTAATATATATCTGCACTGAATGCATAGTAATATATATCTGTACTAGATGCATAGTAATATATATCTGCACTGGATGCATAGTAATATATATCTGAACAGAGTACATAGTAATGTATACCTGTACTGGATGCATAGTAATATATATCTGTACTGGATGCATAGTAATAATATATCTGCACTGGATGCATAGTAATATATATCTGCACTGGATGCATAATAATATATACCTGTACTGGATGCATAGTAATATATATCTGCACTGGATGCATAGTAATATATATCTGCACTGGATGCATAGTAATATATCTGTACTGGATGCATAGTAATATATATCTGCAATGGGTGGATAGTAATATATATCTGTACTGGATGCATAGTAATATATATCTGTACTGGATGCATAGTAATATATTATATATCTGCACTGGAAGCATAGTAATATATATCTGCACTGGGTGCATAGTAATATATATCTGCAATGGATGCATAGTAATATATATCTGCAATGGATCCATAGTAATATATATCTGTACAGTATGCATAGTAATATATATCTGCACTGGATGTATAGTAATATATATCTGTACTGGATGCATAGTAATATATATCTGCACTGGATGCATAGTAATATATATCTGTACTGGATGCATAGTAATATATATCTGCACTGGATGCATAGTAATATATATCTGAACAGAGTACATAGTAATGTATACCTGTACTGGATGCATAGTAATATATACCTGTACTAGATGCATAGTAATATATATCTGCAATGGATGCATAGTAATATATATCTGTAATGGATGCATAGTAATATATATCTGCACTGGATGCATAGTAATATATATCTGCACTGGATGCATAGTAATATATATCTGCACTGGATGCATAGTAATATATATCTGCACTGGATGCATAGTAATATATATCTGCACTGGATGCATAGTAATATATATCTGTACTGGATGCATAGTAATATATATCTGCACTGGATGCATAGTAATATATATCTGCACTGGATGCATAGTAATATATATCTGCACTGGATGCATAGTAATATATATCTGCACTGGATGCATAGTAATATATATCTGCACTGGATGCATAGTAATATATATCTGCACTGGATGCATAGTAATATATATCTGCACTGGATGCATAGTAATATATATCTGCACTGGATGCATAGTAATATATATCTGTGAAATGTACAGGATGCATAGTAATATATATCTGCACTGGATGCATAGTAATATATATCTGCACTGGATGCATAGTAATATATATCTGCACTGTATGCATAGTAATATATATCTGTACAGGATGCATAGTAATATATATCTGCACTGGATGCATAGTAATATATCTGCACTGGATGCATAGTAATATATATCTGCACTGGATGCATAGTAATATATATCTGCACTGGATGCATAGTAATATATATCTGTACTGGATGCATAGTAATATATATCTGTACTGGATGCATAGTAATATATATCTGCAATGGATGGATAGTAATATTTATCTATACTGGATGCATAGTAAATATATATCTGTACTGGATGCATAGTAATATATATCTGTACTGGATGCATAGTAATATATCTGCACTGGATGCATAGTAATATATATCTGTACTGGATGCATAGTAATATATATCTGCACTGGATGCATAGTAATATATATCTGACAGGTCATAGTAATTATACCTGTACTGGATGCATAGTAATATATATCTGCAATGGATGCATAGTAATATATATCTGTACTGGATGTATAGTAATATATATCTGCACTGGATGCATAGTAATATATATCTGCACTGGATGCATAGTAATATATATCTGCACTGGATGCATAGTAATATATATCTGTACTGGATGCATAGTAATATATATCTGCACTGGATGCATAGTAATATATATCTGCACTGGATGGATAGTAATATATATCTGCAATGGATGCATAGTAATATATATCTGTACAGTATGCATAGTAATATATATCTGCACTGGATGTATAGTAATATATATCTGTACTGGATGCATAGTAATATATATCTGTACTGGATGCATAGTAATATATATCTGCACTGGATGCATAGTAATATATATCTGCACTGGATGCATAGTAATATATATCTGCACTGGATGCATAGTAATATATATCTGCACTGGATGCATAGTAATATATATCTGCACTGGATGGATAGTAATATGTATCTATACTGGATGCATAGTAAATATATATCTGTACTGGATGCATAGTAATATATATCTGCACTGGATGCATAGTAATATATATCTGCACTGGATGCATAATAATATATACCTGTACTGGATGCATAGTAATATATATCTGCACTGGATGCATAGTAATATATATCTGCACTGGATGCATAGTAATATATATCTGTACTGGATGCATAGTAATATATATCTGCAATGGATGGATAGTAATATATATCTGTACTGGATGCATAGTAATATATATCTGTACTGGATGCATAGTAATAATATATCTGCACTGGAAGCATAGTAATATATATCTGCACTGGATGCATAGTAATATATATCTGCAATGGATGCATAGTAATATATATCTGTACAGTATGCATAGTAATATATATCTGCACTGGATGTATAGTAATATATATCTGTACTGGATGCATAGTAATATATATCTGCACTGGATGCATAGTAATATATATCTGCACTGGATGGATAGTAATATATATCTGTACTGGATGCATAGTAATATATATCTGTACTGGATGCATAGTAATATATATCTGCACTGGGTGCATAGTAATACATATCTGTACAGGGTACATAGTAATATATATCTGCACTGAATGCATAGTAATATATATCTATACTGGATGCATAGTAATATATATCTGTACTGGGTGGGTAGTAATATATATCTGCAATGGATGCATAGTAATATATATCTGTACTGGATGCATAGTAATATATATCTGTACTGGATGCATAGTAATATATATCTGCACTGGATGCATAGTAATATATATCTGCACTGGATGCATAGTAATATATACCTGTACTGGATGCATAGTAATATATATCTGCAATGGATGGATAGTAATATTTATCTATACTGGATGCATAGTAATATATATCTGTACTGGATGCATAGTAATATATATCTGTACTGGATGCATAGTAATATATCTGCACTGGATGCATAGTAATATATATCTGCACTGGATGCATAGTAATATATATCTGAACTGAGTACATAGTAATGTATACCTGTACTGGATGCATAGTAATATATATCTGCAATGGATGCATAGTAATATATATCTGTACTGGATGCATAGTAATATATATCTGCACTGGATGCATAGTAATATATATCTGCACTGGATGCATAGTAATATATATCTGCACTGGATGCATAGTAATATATATCTGCACTGGATGCATAGTAATATATATCTGCACTGGATGCATAGTAATATATATCTGTACTGGATGCATAGTAATATATATCTGTACTGGATGCATAGTAATATATATCTGCACTGGATGCATAGTAATATATATCTACACTGGATGCATAGTAATATATATCTGTACTGGGTGGGTAGTAATATATATCTGTACAGGGTGGATAGTAATATATACCTGTACTGGATGCATAGTAATATATATCTGCACTGGATGCATAGTAATATATATCTGCACTGGATGCATTGTAATATATATCTGCACTGGATGCATAGTAATATATATCTGTACTGGATGCATAGTAATATATATCTGCACTGGATGCATAGTAATATATATCTGCACTGGATGCATAGTAATATATATCTGCACTGGATGCATAGTAATATATATCTGCACTGGATGCATAGTAATATATATCTGCACTGGATGCATAGTAATATATATCTGCACTGGATGCATAGTAATATATATCTGTACTGGATGCATAGTAATATATATCTGCACTGGATGCATAGTAATATATATCTGCACTGGATGCATAGTAAATATATCTGTACTGGATGCATAGTAATATATATCTGCAATGGATGCATAGTAATATATATCTGCACTGGATGCATAGTAATATATATCTGCACTGGATGGATAGTAATATATATCTGCAATGGATCCATAGTAATATATATCTGTACAGTTTGCATAGTAATATATATCTGCACTGGATGTATAGTAATATATATCTGCACTGGATGTATAGTAATATATATCTGCACTGGATGGATAGTAATATATATCTGTACTGGATGCATAGTAATATATATCTGCACTGGATGCATAGTAATATATATCTGCACTGGATGTATAGTAATATATATCTGTACTGGATGAATAGTAATATATATCTGTACTGGATGCATAGTAATATATATATCTGTACTGGATGCATAGTAATATATATCTGCACTGGATGCATAGTAATATATATCTGCACTGGATGCATAGTAATATATATCTGCACTGGATGCATAGTAATATATATCTGCACTGGATGCATAGTAATATATATCTGCAATGGATGGATAGTAATATGTATCTATACTGGATGCATAGTAATATATATCTGTACTGGATGCATAGTAATATATATCTGCACTGGATGCATAGTAATATATATCTGCACTGGATGCATAGTAATATATATCTGTACTGGATGCATAGTAATATATATCTGCAATGGATGGATAGTAATATATATCTATACTGGATGCATAGTAAATATATATCTGTACTGGATGCATAGTAATATATATCTGTACTGGATGCATAGTAATATATATCTGCACTGGATGCATAGTAATATATATCTGCACTGGATGCATAGTAATATATATCTGAACTGGATACATAGTAATATATACCTGTACTGGATGCATAGTAATATATATCTGCACTGGATGCATAGTAATATATATCTGTAATGGATGCATAGTAATATATATCTGAACTGGATGCATAGTAATATTATCTGCAACTGGATGCATAGTAATATATATCTGCACTGATGCATAGTAATATATATCTGCACTGGATGGATAGTAATATTGCTGGATATGTAGTGTACAGACTGACAGTAACACTGCTGGATATGTAGAGTACATACTGACAGTAACACTGCTGGATAAGTATAGTACAGACTGACAGTAACACTGCTGGATATGTAGTGTACAGATGGACAGTAACACTGCTGGATATGTATTGTACAGATGGACAGTAACACTGCTGGATATGTAGTGTACAGATGGACAGTAACACTGCTGGATATGTAGTGTACAGATTGACAGTAACACTGCTGGATATGTAGTGTACAGACTGACAGTAACACTGCTGGATATGTAGTGTACAGACTGACAGTAACACTGCTGGATATGTAGTGTACATACTGACAGTAACACTGCTGGATATGTAGTGTACAGACTGACAGTAACACTGCTGGATATGTAGTGTACATACTGACAGTAACACTGCTGGATATGTAGTGTACAGACTGACAGTAACACTTGGATATGTAGTGTACAGACTGACAGTAACACTGCTGGATATGAAGAGTACAGACTGACAGTAACACTGCTGGATATGTAGTGTACAGACTGACAGTAACACTGCTGGATATGTAGTGTACATACTGACAGAAACACTGCTGGATATGTAGTGTACAGACTGACAGTAACACTGCTGGATATGTAGTGTACAGGCTGACAGTAACACTGCTGGATATGTAATGTACAGGCTGACAGTAACACTGCTGGATATGTAATGTACAGGCTGACAGTAACACTGCTGGATATGTAGTGTACAGATGGACAGTAACACTGCTGGATATGTAATGTACAGATGGACAGTAACACTGCTGGATATGTAATGTACAGATGGACAGTAACACTGCTGGATATGTAGTGTACAGATGGACAGTAACACTGCTGGATAAGTAGTGTACAGATGGACAGTAACACTGCTGGATATGTAGTGTACAGATGGACAGTAACACTGCTGGATATGTAGTGTACAGATGGACAGTAACACTGCTGGATATGTAGTGTACAGATGGACAGTAACACTGCTGGATATGTAGTGTACATACTGACAGTAACACTGCTGGATATGTAGTGTACATACTGACAGTAACACTGCTGGATATGTAGTGTACATACTGACAGTAACACTGCTGGATATGTAGTGTACAGGCTGACAGTAACACTGCTGTATATGTAGTGTACAGACTGACAGTAACACTGCTGGATATGTAGTGTACAGACTGACAGTAATACTGCTGGATATGTAATGTACAGACTGACAGTAACACTGCTGGATATGTAGTGTACAGGCTGACAGTAACACTGCTGGATATGTAGTGTACATACTGACAGTAACACTGCTGGATATGTAG
>CM026387.1:99028346-99046651 GCA_014843695.1 Archivesica marissinica | reverse complement strand
ATGGCATGAATTACAATATATGATGTAATTGTAATTCATTTTGGACAATATATGAACTATGGACAATACAATATATGAACTATATTGAACTATTTTTAGATTTTGATTGAGAATATTATTAAATATCATATTTAGCATTATTTATGTTAGTCATTACTTGTACACCATGGAGGGTAGTATGTTTTTACATCATCCATGTAATATTTTTATTTGTGGTCCAAGTGGTTCTGGTAAAACACAATTTGTTAAACAATTAATCAAATATAAAAAAGATATATTTGATATTGTTCCAGACAGAATAATATGGTGTTATAAAGAATGGCAATCTATTTATGGAGATTTACAAGAAAGTGAGGGTACTTCGATTAAGTTTATTGATGGAATACCTGATAATGATGAAGATATTACATCTGATATATCAACTCCAAGTTTAATAGTTTTTGACGATATGTTAGGTGATGTTGATGAAGAAAAAATCAAATATGGTTTACACGTAAAGGGCATCATCGTAATGCTAGTATAATATATATAACTCAAAATATGTACCAACAATCTAAATCATCTAGAACAATAAGTTTAAATTCACATTATATGGTGTTATTTCAAAATAGTAGAGATAAAGGTCAAATAAAAGTATTAGCTAATCAAACACAATTACCCCATCTATTACATGCTTACCACGATGCAACTACTAACCCTCATGGTTATTTATTATTAGATTTTCATCCATCAACTCCAGAACAATTTAGAATTAGGACAGACATTTTTCATCATTGGCAAACAGGGGATGATAGAGGAGCTATAATATATACACATTAGATGTTATTTTTTCATTTACATTTTAGCAATCATGGAGACTACACCAATTTCATTAATTAGAGCTCTAACAAATTTGGGGGCTGAAAGAAATCATGACACTAGAATTATTTTATTAAATAAGGGTTTAGCCCAAATGATGAAATGGTTTATATTAGCTTCCAAAAATATTTTAGATAAAAAAATTAAATTGCCTAAACCTACACAAAAATTTATGGATAAAAATAAACATATTCTTGAACAAATTGTTGATGATAATGTAAGTTTAGATAAAAAGAGAGAATTAATTTTAACTCCTGGAGGTATGGGTTTTTTGGGGGGAGGTTTAATAAAAACACTAATAAAATGGGATGGTAATAAAATGATTAGAAGTTTTAAACCTCCTAAAAAAAAACCTCCTAATAAAAATAATGGACGTAAAAAACAGGCTAAAAAACCAGCAGGGGTTAAACAAAAACAAGCTAAACAACCTAGGAAACAAACTAAAAAATCGCCAGTGACAAAAAAACCAATAGGTGCCAATATGGATCTTATACGAAAAACCATTTTAAATAGTGAACGTCAAGCAAATTTAAAACTAAGATTAAAAAATAAAATATTAAATAAACAAAACCCTACTAGTTATCCATTACTTATAAAAATATTAGGTACTCCTGTTATAAATATAAATCATCAAAATCAAACCCAAAATTTATCAGATTTAATATCAGAAAATTCATTTATTTTAGATAATCAAAATTTAAAATCTAGAACTCCAACACCTATATTACCTTCATTATCTCAAAATAATGTATCAAAATTATTAACATCCATAGAAAAAAACAATATACCTGATAGCGATACATTTATTAATAACAGTATTAATAATAGTATTAATAGTACTCCAATACATTTACCTTTAGAACCTCATAATCAACTTGTTTGGGAGGGATCTATAAATAATCTTCCAAACATAAATGATTTTTCAAATATATCACATATATCTGGATTATATATGGATAATAATGATACTAGTACATTTCCATTTACAGCTACAAAAGTAGACCCAAAGTCCTGAAATATCGGATGATTTATCATTTTTTCATCCAAGTAGAACTTCTACACCAATTAGTAATATGTCGTTTGTATATGATGATCCTAGATCTCCTAGCCCTATAATATCACGCTTTCAACCTTTAAACACAACACCAAAAAAGAAAAAAGTATCATTTGTAATACCTAATAAACAAATAAGTGAAAAAACATTAAAATTTAAAACTAAAGCGGAAAAAGAAAACAATAAAAAGAAAAAATGGCTTAAAAAATATATTAATTAAGGTATAAATACATTGGATTTTTGTTATATCAAATCAGTTACACTTAAACTACTAAAAGGTATGGCTGGAAGAAAATCGAGAAGAGTTAAAAGAAGAAGGCGTAATAATATTACCATCAAAAGAGTACAAAGAGGTGGTGGTAGAGGTCGTAGACGTAGTAGAAGAGGGCGAAATCAAATTGGTGGTGGTGCTGCTATGCCATTGTTGATTCTAGGTTCAATGTTAGCTCCAGTTATAGAAAAATCACTTGGAGGTTTAATTAATAAACTTTAGTTTTATAATGGTTAAATCTAATAAAGTACCATTAATTAAAAAAAATGGTGAAATGTTAATAGCATTGTCAAATTCACCTCAGAAATTTAGAAGAAATATAATTGTACATGCACCAAATGAACTTATTAATAGTATATGTGAATGTTGTAAAAATGTTTTAAAGGGTAATGTATCCATGTCAAATGGTCATACATCTCAGTTGAAAGCTCATAGTAAACACATACGGAAATTAGCTGACCATAAAATAAGTATTAAACAAAAGAAAAAAATATTAAATAATAAAAAATAAACCTATTTTAAAAGAAATATGAAAAAAATGGTTATGGTTCCGATGAAAACATTAGAAGAAATGAATCAATGGAAAACTCAGCATAGACCTACTTTACCAGTTAATCCTGATATTAGTAAAACATCAAATTTACAATCTGAAATGGGTATTATTTTAAAACGAGATGATTTAAATGAATCAGATAAATCAAGATTATTTGGTGAAACATTACATAAATTTAAACTATCGCATTCTAAAGCTATATCATCATTACCACAGACCAATATTTCTGAAAATACTAAACCAAAACATGTACATGGAATTAATGATGATATTATTGAAAGTATTCCTAAAACTATGCAACATAAAGGTACATTATTATTAGAACGTTTAAAACAAGATCCAAATATAAAATGGGATGAAAAAGGGGTTTTAGAAATTAATGGTAAAACAATTGCAGGTTCAAATATAATAGATTTAGTTAATGATGTAATTAGACAAAGAAAACAATCATACAAACCTCCTACTGGTTGGAATTATTTTTCTAAAATTTTAAAAGATATTAATATACCAAAAGAATATATAGGAAATAAACAACGATGGACATCAATGCAAAAAGGTTTTGATAGTGATGATGATGATGAATATTTTGACACAAGTAATATAGTAGATTCAAGTTTTTCTTTTCCACCTACACCATCAACATCA
The DNA here is from genome assembly GCA_014843695.1 of Archivesica marissinica. Classification (NCBI taxonomy): domain Eukaryota; kingdom Metazoa; phylum Mollusca; class Bivalvia; order Venerida; family Vesicomyidae; genus Archivesica; species Archivesica marissinica. Next base: position 99,043,270 of record CM026387.1, on the reverse strand, counting down.
GGTATAAAACCTTCAACATCAGGTCTAAAAAAAAAAGGTAGAAATAAAAAAGGGAAACAAAAATGGGAAAACTATTAAAAGCAGGGTTATTAAATAAAATTGAATATACTTTAAAAGTATCTATTATAATCCTAAACACCCCTCAAGTTTTTCAAGTATAAATAAATTATATCAAACAATTAAAAAATATAAAACTATAGGTAAATATGTTTCGTTAAATATAGTAAAGAATTGGTTACAAAAACAAAATACTTATACATTACATAAACCTATAATAAGAAACTTTAAAAGAAGAAAAACCATTTCAGGAGGTATTGATTATCAATGGCAAGCTGATTTAGCAGATTTACAAAAATATAGCAAATTTAATAATAATTTTAGATATCTATTATGTGTTATAGATGTTTTTTTCTAAATATGCATGGGTAATACCTATTAAAAATAAAAGTGGAGATACAATGATTAAAGCATTTCAAACTATTTTAAATAAATCTAAAAGAATTCCTAAATCATTACAAACAGATAAAGGTTCGGAATTTAAAAATAAAATATTTCAAACATTTTTAAAAAATAATAACATTTATTTTTTTACAACTGAAAACCCGGAAACTAAGGCTAGTATTGTTGAACGTTTTCAACGCACTTTAAAGAATAGAATGTGGAAGTTTTTTACACATAATAAAACTAGAAAATATATAAATAAATTAAATGATATAGTTTATGCTTATAATCATAGCTTTCATAGAAGTATTCAAACATCTCCTGTACTTGTTACAGAAAAAAATGATCCAGAAATAACCGATATCTTATTTGGTGATAATATTAAAAAAGAAATAAAAACAAATAAAATAGAAATTAACGATTTAGTTAGAATTAATAAAACTAAAAAAACATTTGATAAAGGTTATTTACCTAATTGGACAACTGAATTATTTAAAGTTTATAAAATTAATAATTCAAATCCTGTATCAGTGAAAATAAAGGATTTAAATAATGATATAATAAAAGGGTCATTTTATTTACAAGAAATTCAAACTATAAAAGACAATAAAATTTATGATATTGATTCAGTTGTTGGAAAACGTACACGGATAATAAACGGTAAGAAAATAAAAGAAATAAATGTACATTGGAAAGGGTATCCAAAAACATTTAATTCTTGGATTCCAGAAACAAATTTAGTATAATGTCGTCCGATGAATCAAATATTACAATACCATTTTGTGACAGAAAACCAAAAAATACATTAATATTTATTTCCCAAATCATTGTGATTTATTTCATTATTATAGCAGCTATCATCCAATTAAGTCTACAAAATACAAACAAAGATTTATGGATAATATTATTAAGTAGTTCATTAGGATATATATTACCATCTCCAAATTTAAAATTTGATAAGAAAAATGAATTCTTTTTATGTAACTTTACTTAGTGATTCTTCATATGAAACATTTCCAAATAATACATTACATAATTTTACAACAAAATTACCTAAATCAATAAATATAAAAAAAGAAAATTGGGAAGTAGCTTTAGTTGAATTAATTCATCCATCACAAATTATAAACATAAATAAAGAAGATTCGGTTTTTCACTATGTTACTACTAGTGATATATTAGGAAACTTTATATTCGTAACTACTAGTTCTAATTATACATATGATAATGGATTTCATAAAATGAAATGTAGTATAAAACCAGGTGTATATTCAGGAATTGGTCATGTTGTATATGAAATTAATAATTCTTTACAAAAATGTTTAAAGTATAGTATTCCTAATAATGAAATAAGTTTATCTATATCATTATCAAAATCTAGTAAAAGACCTGAAATTAATTATATTATAAATGTTAAGGACAGACCTCTAGCTAATATAGGGCTTTTATTTTCAGATACTTTATTTGAAAAATTAGGTGGAGATAAAAACAATAATCGTATTATTTATGATAATAATGATCTAGATTCTTTTCCTTTTGCATCTGATTTAAATATAGGTTCAAATCAATTATTTATTTATTCCGATATAATAGATTATAGTTTATTAGGAAGTGTAGAAAGTCCTATTTTAAGAATAGTACCATTTGAAAATAAAAGAAAATCATTTCAGGTGCATAGAGAATTTGTACACAAACATTATTTAGCAATATCAAAATCTATTTTTGATGAAATAAAAATATATATAACAGGAGAATCAGGCACCTCTATTAACTTTGTTAGTGGTAAGACAATATTAACATTACATTTTAGACAAAGGAAACAAATATGAATATTACAAATTCTTTTTATGTAACATTAATAAGTGATAAAGCCGAACGTTCAACAAATAAAAGTGATTTTACAAGTAAATTAGCTAAAACAATTAATTTTAAAAAAGAAGAATGGAAAGTTGCATTAGTTGAATTAATTATACCATCACATGTAATTAACATAAATGAAACGAATGATTCTTTTTATTTAGCAGTAAGAAATATTAAAACAAAATCAGTTAATTCTAAACATGAAACTGTCTGGCTAGAGGATACAATTCGTCCTGATTTTCAATATGTATCTTTAATGGAAAAAGCACTAAATAAAACAAGCATGCGTGTATATTTGAAGGATCGAGAACCATTTTTGGGTAAATATTCTAATAATATTTTTTCATTTAATTGTAATATACCCAATGGCGGTTATACACATATCGACCATTTATTAGAGGTAATTAATAGTCAAATAGACAAATATTTCGCAAAGGCTTTATTAACTTTAGATTATGATGTTTATAAAACTACTAAAACAGGTGTTGTTATAAAATTAGTTTATAATCATAATACAAAAAGAATATTTTTAAAATCGAATGATAATAATCATATTGGATTAATTTTTCATAAAGACATCATTGCAAAATTTGGTGGAAGTTTAGATAATCTTAATGTAAAAAACTACGGTCTTTTTTTTAAAAATAATAGAGAGGATATTTTTAAATATAATGTAGACTTAAATATAAATTTTAATAATTTGTACATTTATAGTGATATAGTAGAACACACAATAGTAGGTCATACAGAAAGTCAATTATTAAGAATTATTGAATATCAAACATCTATTGTTAATAATAATAATCATTTAGAATTTAAAAATTACCATTATTTACCTGTAAGTAAATCTAATTTTGATGAACTTACTATATTAATAAGAGGCGACACTGGTGAAGAGGTTCATTTTATGAAAGGTCTTACAATTGTAAAGCTGCATTTTAAAAAATTCTAATGTTGCCTGTATATAGAGGTCGAGGTAAACAATATGGATATGGAGTAGGAAGTATAATAAAAGGTATAACCAAAAAAACAATACCTCTATTAGAACCAATAGGTAAAAATATTTTAAATACACTTAAACATGATGGGGTAGATGAAAGTATTGGAGCATTTACAGATATTATTCATGGAAAAAATGTAAAGCAGGTTGTAGGGGATAGAGGGTTACAAACAATTAAAAAAATAAGTAGAAATCTATTATCTGGTTTAGATAATTCTATTCAAGGAAGAAAAACAAACAAAAAATCATCTAAGAAAAAAACTATAAAATCAAATGGACATAAGAAAAAATTTCATTTGAAAAAAAAGAAACGAAGAAGTAAGGTTAATAAAAGAGCATTAGATATATTTGATTAAAAAATGATGGAACATGGTTCATGTGGTTGTAGTAAGAGTGAATTAGATGTTAATAGTGTACCTCCTACCATGGCTTCTATGGTAGAAGGACAATGGACAGAACATTATCCAATTGTTAACCCTAGAAATAATGACGGTCCTATAGAATTTATGATTCCTGCACAAACACAAAAATGGACTGATGTTAATCAGTCATATTTAAGATTAAGATTAAAAATTACAAAAGAGGATGGGTCTGATATTGAGGATGATACTAATTTATCTACAATTAACAATTTTTTCATAGTTTATTCAGCAGTATTGATTTATACTTGAATAATAAATTAATTCCATGTACAGATAAATATGGGTACAAAGCTTATTTTGAAAATTTACTAGGGACATCAGCTCAAAATAAAATTAGCATACTAAATGATTTAGAATTGTTTAGATTAGACAGAGCAGGCGATGTTACAAAAAATACAAAAGCTAATGGAGGTGGGGGTTGGTTAGATAGAAAACTAAAAATTACTAAGAAAAATTTAGAAATGTGTGGGAAAATACATCTTGATTTATTTTTACAAGAAAAATATCTACCTAATGGAATAGATATAAGACTTAAACTAAATAGAGCTACTACCGATTTTTGTTTGATGGGGTCAGATGCTAAGGGTAAAATAGATATCCTAGAAGCTGCTTATAATGTTAGAACTGTTACACTAGCTCCTACTGTAGCTAATAATTTATATCAAAATATTCACAAAAGTAATATGAAAATACCAATTAGAAGAGCTGTAATAAAAACATTTACGATTACAGCAGGTTTACAATCTAAAATTGATGATTATACCTTTTTAGGTCAAATGCCTAAACGAATTTTTATAGGAATGGTTAAAAATTCTGATATGAATGGAAATTCAACCACAAACCCATTTAATTTTCAACATTTTAAAATATCTAAAATAGATATTAGTTTAGATGGTAAAAGTATTCATAATAAAACACTAGAACCTGATTTTACTAGTGATACAAATAAAAAAACTTTACAATCATATTTCACACTATTGAATGCTATGGGAGCTAATATGCATGATGATTCATTTGGATTTCCACTAAAAGAATATGAAAATGGACATACATTGTGGGGATTTGATTTAACAGCCGATCAAGGAAGTGAAGAAGGACATCTACACCCTATAAAAACAGGCAACCTACGAATTGAATTGGGTTTTAGTGAAGCACTAGCAGATCCTATAAACGTTATTATATATGCTGAATATGATAATCAAATAGAAATTAACAGTATCAGAGAAGTGATTACAGATTATTAACAATGGATACATATTCACTACAATATTTATTGGACAAATCTACTATATTAAAACATTTAAATGGAATTGTGTGCGCAAAAGATGAACTAGCTATGGAACAATATACAAAAAAAACAATTATTGTGAACACAGATGATTCAAACCAACCAGGAAAACATTGGGTGTTAATATATTTCATGGAGGATATTGGATTTTATTTCGATTCTTATGGAAATACACAACATATAAAAGAAGAAATTGTGAACTTTATGAACAAAAATTGTAAAAAATGGACAAAAAATTGTATTAGAATTCAAAGCACATATAGTGTTATGTGTGGTGTATTTTGTTTATTTGCACTTGATATGTTAGTTAGAGGAATTGATTTAAAACAATTACTAAAAAATATGCTCTATACAAATAATGAATATTTGTATAAAAATGATATTATTATTAAAACTTGGTTTGATAAACATTATGGAAAATTATATGAACATGGTATATTGATGAAGGAACTAGACACTGTTTATGTTAATTATAACCAAGGTTGTAAATGTGAAAAAACTTTAAATTAACATGTATTCAAATTAACATGTATGTTACTAATGCTTTAGTTATTAGTTAATAGTTAATATTGGAAAATAAAAATATTATATTGAACATTTATTATGGGTTATGTTATTTTTAGTAGTCATTAAGGGTGGAACTATGGGGGCATGTCAAACATGTGCATGTGTATAAATCCCCATAGCGCCATAAAAAAATCCCCATACTGCCACCCACCTCGGTAAAATCCCCCATATTCAATAAAACATCCCCCAGGAGGTGTTGATTGATATGGTTAATGATGAAATAACATGAAAGAGAATACCAAAAGAGGAGAATTTTGGTAATATGTTGTCAAATGTACATTTACATTTGGGTACATATATAGATATGGAAAGTGTTATTAAACATTATTTATATAACAAACATATTGCGGTTGTTAAACATAGAGATATAGAAGCTGTGTTAAAAGAAACACTTGGTATAGATGATTGGTCTATAATATATAATAACTATTTAGAGAAGACAAAAATAACTCCAGAGGATGGTGATTATATAAATGTATGCGGTGTATTACTATACCATCATTTAGAAAGACAGTATTAACCATATTATGGAGAACAGAATAACACATGATATGGTATTATTTTATGGACAAAACAGTGTTTTCAGTAACTTTTATCCTGCAGACTTTATAGATAGTGATGGTGTGAAATATATATGTACTGAACAATATTTTCAACATAAAAAAATGCTACAATGCCAGGAACATAATATCGCAGCGAAGATACTTAATTCTACTAATCCATATGAGATCAAGCATCTAGGACGCTCAAGATCTACAAACTTTGATGTAGTACAATGGACAAACGATTCAACAGATGTACTTTTTGAAGCAAATTGGTTAAAATATAACCAAAATGAACACTTAAAAAGAATTTTATTAAATACTAATAATAAAATTCTTGCTGAGGCTAATCCTCGAGACTGTATTTGGGGTATTGGTTTAAATATGTGGAATAAAAATGCTACAATACAAGCTAATTGGAAGGGTCAGAATCAATTTGGAGAATTATTAATGCATGTTAGATATTTTATTAGGAATAAAAATTGTTAGTTGTATCTTAGTTAATTATTAGTTATTAGAAAAAAAAAATTATATTGAAATTTATTATGTGTTATGTTATATTTAGTAGTCACTAGGGTGGAACTATGGGCCATGTAACCCAAAACGGCCCATACTGTCATCCACAGCAAAAGTGCCCTATAAATTATTAAAAAGTGCCCCATAGTGCCAAAAATATTATATTGAAAAAATCATTTTATTTATTAAATTTTTTATTTTTATTAAAAATATTATTTTATTTTATTAAAAATTTTATTAAAAATTTATTTTATTTATTAAAAAAATTACTTTATTAAAAATTTTATTTTATTTTTATTAAAAAAATTATTTTATTTTATTAAAAATTTTATTAAAAATTTTATTTTATTTATTAAAAAAATTATTTTATTTATTAAAATTTTTATTTTATTTTTATTAAAAAATTTATTTTATTTTTATTAAATTTTTTATTTAATTTTATTTTTATGGTCTAGGGATGGCACTATGGACCGGTCTAGGGATGGCACTATGGCCAAACTTGGCCATATTCAATAAAACTTTGGCCATAGTGCCATCCTATACTAGATGCATAGTAATATATATCTGCACTGGATGCATAGTAATATATATCTGCAATGGATGCATAGTAATATATATCTGTACTGGATGCATAGTAATATATATCTGCACTGGATGCATAGTAATATATATCTGCACTGGATGCATAGTAATATATATCTGCACTGGATGCATAGTAATATATATCTGTACTGGATGCATAGTAATATATATCTGCACTGGATGCATAGTAAATATATATCTGTACTGGATGCATAGTAATATATATCTGCACTGGATGCATAGTAATATATATCTGCACTGGATGCATAATAATATATACCTGTACTGGATGCATAGTAATATATATCTGCACTGGATGCATAGTAATATATATCTGTACTGGATGCATAGTAATATATATCTGCACTGTATGCATAGTAATATATATCTGTACTGGATGGATAGTAATATATATCTGCAATGGATGGATAGTAATAAATATCTGTACTGGATGCATAGTAATATATATCTGTACTGGATGCATAGTAATATATATATATCTGCACTGGAAGCATAGTAATATATATCTGCACTGGATGCATAGTAATATATATCTGTACTGGGTGGGTTGTAACATATATCTGTACAGGGTGGATAGTAATATATACCTGTACTGGATGCATAGTAATATATATCTGCACTGGATGCATAGTAATATATATCTGCACTGGATGCATTGTAATATATATCTGCACTGGATGCATAGTAATATATATCTGTACTGGATGCATAGTAATATATATCTGCACTGGATGCATAGTAATATATATCTGCACTGGATGCATAGTAATATATATCTGCACTGGATGCATAGTAATATATATCTGCACTGGATGCATAGTAATATATATCTGCACTGGATGCATAGTAATATATATCTGCACTGGATGCATAGTAATATATATCTGCACTGGATGGATAGTAATATATATCTGTACTGGATGCATAGTAATATATATCTGCACTGGATGCATAGTAATATATATCTGCACTGGATGCATAGTAATATATATCTGCACTGGATGCATAGTAATATATATCTGCACTGGATGCATAGTAATATATATCTGCACTGGATGCATAGTAATATATATCTGTACTGGATGCATAGTAATATATATCTGTACTGGATGCATAGTAATATATATCTGCACTGGATGCATAGTAATATATATCTGCACTGGATGCATAGTAATATATATCTGCACTGGATGCATAGTAATATATATCTGTACTGGATGCATAGTAATATATATCTGCACTGGATGGATAGTAATATATATCTGCAATGGATCCATAGTAATATATATCTGTACAGTTTGCATAGTAATATATATCTGCACTGGATGTATAGTAATATATATCTGCACTGGATGCATAGTAATATATATCTGCACTGGATGCATAGTAATATATATCTGTACTGGATGCATAGTAATATATATCTGCACTGGATGCATAGTAATATATATCTGCACTGGATGTATAGTAATATATATCTGTACTGGATGAATAGTAATATATATCTGTACTGGATGCATAGTAATATATATATCTGTACTGGATGCATAGTAATATATATCTGCACTGGATGGATAGTAATATGTATCTATACTGGATGCATAGTAAATATATATCTGTACTGGATGCATAGTAATATATATCTGCACTGGATGCATAGTAATATATATCTGCACTGGATGCATAATAATATATACCTGTACTGGATGCATAGTAATATATATCTGCACTGGATGCATAGTAATATATATCTGTACTGGATGCATAGTAATATATATCTGCACTGGATGCATAGTAATATATATCTGTACTGGATGGATAGTAATATATATCTGCAATGGATGGATAGTAATAAATATCTGTACTGGATGCATAGTAATATATATCTGTACTGGATGCATAGTAATAATATATATCTGCACTGGATGCATAGTAATATATATCTGCAATGGATCCATAGTAATATATATCTGTACAGTATGCATAGTAATATATATCTGCACTGGATGTATAGTAATATATATCTGCACTGGATGGATAGTAATATATATCTGTACTGGATGCATAGTAATATATATCTGCACTGGATGCATAGTAATATATATCTGCACTGGATGCATAGTAATATATATCTGTACTGGATGAATAGTAATATATATCTGTACTGGATGCATAGTAATATATATATCTGTACTGGATGCATAGTAATATATATCTGCACTGGATGCATAGTAATATATATCTGTACTGGATGTATAGTAATATATATCTGTACTGGATGCATAGTAATATATATCTGTACTGGATGCATAGTAATATATATCTGCACTGGATGCATAGTAATATATATCTGCACTGGATGCATTGTAATATATATCTGCACTGGATGCATAGTAATATATATCTGTACTGGATGCATAGTAATATATATCTGCACTGGATGCATAGTAATATATATCTGCACTGGATGCATAGTAATATATATCTGCACTGGATGGATAGTAATATATATCTGCAATGGATCCATAGTAATATATATCTGTACAGTTTGCATAGTAATATATATCTGCACTGGATGCATAGTAATATATATCTGCACTGGATGTATAGTAATATATATCTGCACTGGATGGATAGTAATATATATCTGTACTGGATGCATAGTAATATATATCTGCACTGGATGCATAGTAATATATATCTGTACTGGATGCATAGTAATATATATCTGCACTGGATGCATAGTAATATATATCTGCACTGGATGCATAGTAATATATATCTGTACTGGATGCATAGTAATATATATCTGCACTGGATGCATAGTAATATATATCTGTACTGGATGCATAGTAATATATATCTGTACTGGATGCATAGTAATATATATCTGCAATGGATGGATAGTAATATATATCTGTACTGGATGCATAGTAATATATCTGTACTGGATGCATAGTAATATATATCTGCACTGGATGCATAGTAATATATATCTGCACTGGATGGATAGTAATATATATCTGCAATGGATCCATAGTAATATATATCTGTACAGTATGCATAGTAATATATATCTGCACTGGATGTATAGTAATATATATCTGCACTGGATGCATAGTAATATATATCTGCACTGGATGCATAGTAATATATATCTGTACTGGATGCATAGTAATATATATCTGCACTGGATGCATAGTAATATATATCTGTACTGGATGCATAGTAATATATATCTGCACTGGATGCATAGTAATATATATCTGCACTGGATGCATAGTAATATATATCTGTACTGGATGCATAGTAATATATATCTGCACTGGATGGATAGTAATATATATCTGCACTGGATGCATAGTAATATATATCTGTACAGTATGCATAGTAATATATATCTGCACTGGATGTATAGTAATATATATCTGCACTGGATGCATAGTAATATATATCTGTACTGGATGCATAGTAATATATATATCTGCACTGGAGCATAGTAATATATATCTGTACTGGATGCATAGTAATATATATCTGCACTGGATGCATAGTAATATATATCTGCACTGGATCCATAGTAATATATATCTGTACTGTATGCATAGTAATATATATCTGCACTGGATGTATAGTAATATATATCTGTACTGGATGCATAGTAATATATATCTGCACTGGATGCATAGTAATATATATCTGTACTGGATGCATAGTAATATATATCTGTACTGGGTGGATAGTAATATATATCTGTAATGGATCCATAGTAATATATATCTGTACTGTATGCATAGTAATATATATCTGTACTGGATGCATAGTAATATATATCTGCAATGGATGCATAGTAATATATAGCTGCACTGGATGCATAGTAATATATATCTGCACTGGATGCATAGTAATATATATCTGCACTGGATGCATAGTAATATATATCTGCACTGTATGCATAGTAATATATATCTGTACTGGATGGATAGTAATATATATCTGCAAGTGATGGATAGTAATATGTATCTATACTGGATGCATAGTAATATATATCTGCACTGGATGCATAATAATATATTCCTGTACTGGATGAATAGTAATATATATCTGCACTGGATGCATAGTAATATATATCTGTACTGGATGCATAGTAATATATATCTGCACTGGGTGCATAGTAATACATATCTGTACAGGGTACATAGTAATATATATCTGCACTGAATGCATAGTAATATATATCTATACTGGATGCATAGTAATATATATCTGTACTGGGTGGGTAGTAATATATATATGTACAGGGTGGATAGTAATATATACCTGTACTGGATGCATAGTAATATATATCTGCACTGGATGCATAGTAATATATATCTGCACTGGATGCATTGTAATATATATCTGCACTGGATGCATAGTAATATATATCTGTACTGGATGCATAGTAATATATATCTGCACTGGATGCATAGTAACATATATCTGCACTGGATGCATAGTAATATATATCTGCACTGGATGGATAGTAATATATATCTGCAATGGATCCATAGTAATATATATCTGTACAGTATGCATAGTAATATATATCTGCACTGGATGTATAGTAATATATATCTGTACTGGATGCATAGTAATATATATCTGTACTGGATGCATAGTAATATATATCTGCAATGGATGCATAGTAATATATATCTGCACTGGATGCATAGTAATATATATCTGCACTGGATGCATAGTAATATATATCTGCACTGGATGCATAGTAATATATATCTGCACTGGATGCATAGTAATATATATCTGTACTGGATGGATAGTAATATATATCTGCAATGGATGGATAGTAATATGTATCTATACTGGATGCATAGAAATATATATCTGTACTGGATGCATAGTAATATATATCTGTACTGGATGCATAGTAATATATATCTGCACTGGATGCATAGTAATATATATCTGTACTGGATGCATAGTAATATATATCTGCACTGGATGCATAGTAATATATATCTGTACTGGATGCATAGTAATATATATCTGCACTGGATGCATAGTAATATATATCTGCACTGGATGCATAGTAATATATATCTGCACTGGATGGATAGTAATATATATCTGCAATGGATCCATAGTAATATATATCTGTACAGTTTGCATAGTAATATATATCTGCACTGGATGCATAGTAATATATATCTGCACTGGATGCATAGTAATATATATCTGCACTGGATGGATAGTAATATATATCTGTACTGGATGCATAGTAATATATATCTGCACTGGATGCATAGTAATATATATCTGCACTGGATGCATAGTAATATATATCTGTACTGGATGAATAGTAATATATATCTGTACTGGATGCATAGTAATATATATCTGTACTGGATGCATAGTAATATATATCTGCACTGGATGCATAGTAATATATATCTGCACTGGATGCATAGTAATATATATCTGCACTGGATGCATAGTAATATATATCTGTACTGGATGCATAGTAATATATATCTGCAATGGATGGATAGTAATATGTATCTATACTGGATGCATAGTAAATATATATCTGTACTGGATGCATAGTAATATATATCTGCACTGGATGCATAGTAATATATATCTGCACTGGATGCATAATAATATATATCTGTACTGGATGCATAGTAATATATATCTGCACTGGATGCATAGTAATATATATCTGTACTGGATGCATAGTAATATATATCTGTACTGGATGGATAGTAATATATATCTGCAATGGATGGATAGTAATAAATATCTGTACTGGATGCATAGTAATATATATCTGTACTGGATGCATAGTAATATATATATATCTGCACTGGAAGCATAGTAATATATATCTGCACTGGATGCATAGTAATATATATCTGTACTGGGTGGGTTGTAACATATATCTGTACAGGGTGGATAGTAATATATACCTGTACTGGATGCATAGTAATATATATCTGCACTGGATGCATAGTAATATATATCTGCACTGGATGCATTGTAATATATATCTGCACTGGATGCATAGTAATATATATCTGTACTGGATGCATAGTAATATATATCTGCACTGGATGCATAGTAACATATATCTGCACTGGATGCATAGTAATATATATCTGCACTGGATGGATAGTAATATATATCTGCAATGGATCCATAGTAATATATATCTGTACAGTTTGCATAGTAATATATATCTGCACTGGATGTATAGTAATATATATCTGCACTGGATGGATAGTAATATATATCTGTACTGGATGCATAGTAATATATATCTGCACTGGATGCATAGTAATATATATCTGCACTGGATGTATAGTAATATATATCTGTACTGGATGCATAGTAATATGTATCTGTACTGGATGCATAGTAATATATATATCTGTACTGGATGAATAGTAATATATATCTGCACTGGATGCATAGTAATATATATCTGCACTGGATGCATAGTAATATATATCTGCACTGGATGCATAGTAATATATATCTGTACTGGATGCATAGTAATATATATCTGCACTGGATGCATAGTAATATATATCTGCACTGGATGGATAGTAATATATATCTGCAATGGATCCATAGTAATATATATCTGTACTGTATGCATAGTAATATATATCTGCACTGGATGCATAGTAATATATATCTGCACTGGATGCATAGTAATATATATCTGCACTGGATGCATAGTAATATATATCTGTACTGGATGCATAGTAATATATATCTGCACTGGATGCATAGTAATATATATCTGCACTGGATGCATAGTAATATATATCTGCACTGGATGCATAGTAATATATATCTGCACTGGATGCATAGTAATATATATCTGTACTGGATGCATAGTAATATATATCTGTACTGGATGCATAGTAATATATATCTGTACTGGATGCATAGTAATATATATCTGCACTGGATGCATAGTAATATATATCTGTACTGGATGCATAGTAATATATATCTGTACTGGATGCATAGTAATATATATCTGTACTGGATGCATAGTAATATATATCTGCACTGGATGCATAGTAATATATATCTGCACTGGATGCATAGTAATATATATCTGCACTGGATGCATAGTAATATATATCTGCACTGGATGCATAGTAATATATATCTGCACTGGATGGATAGTAATATATATCTGCACTGGATGCATAGTAATATATATCTGTACTGGATGCATAGTAATATATATCTGCACTGGATGCATAGTAATATATATCTGCACTGGATGCATAGTAATATATATCTGCACTGGATGCATAGTAATATATATCTGTACTGGATGCATAGTAATATATATCTGCACTGGATGCATAGTAATATATATCTGCAACTGTCTCTCTCCGCTTCTTCCTTTCCCCCTAGGACACACCCGCCTTGTGTTCCTCTTCCTCCCCCCCTCTCTACTCCCCTTGGTCGCTACAACATAACCTTGCAGTATCAGGCGATAGTCTCCGCTGTCACCTTCTATCTTCGGAGCTGACTCTCCCTACAATCCCAGTTCAACCGGGCCTGTTCGATCTCGGTATTCGCAGGACCGCCGCTACTTCTGACGCTTTCATTGTGAGCGCATGTGTCGCCATACTCCTTTACAGTTTGATGTGTCT
>CM026387.1:99011498-99027346 GCA_014843695.1 Archivesica marissinica | reverse complement strand
GCATCTAACAGGAAGTCAGGTAAGGTTGGTGTGATGACACTGTAGATCATCTAACAGGAAGATAGGTAAGGTTGGTGTGATGACTATATAGCGCATCTAACAGGAAGTTAGGTAAGGTTGGTGTGATGACTATATAGCACATCTAACAGGAAGCCAGGTACGGTTGGTGTGATGACTATACAGCGCATCTAACAGGAGGTCAGGTAAGGTTGGTTTGATTACCCTATAGAGCATCTAACAGGAAGTCAGGTAAGGTTGATGTGATGACTATATAGCGCATCTAACAGGAGGTCAGGTAAGGTTTGTGTGATGAATATATAGCACATCTAACAGGAAGCCAGGTAAGGTTGGTGTGATGACTATATAGCACATCTAACAGGAAGCCAGGTAAGGTTGGTGTGATGACTATATAGAGCATCTAACAGGAGGTCAGGTAAGGTTGGTGTGATGACCCTATAGAGCATCTAACAGGAAGTCAGGTAAGGTTGATGCGATGACTATATAGCGCATCTAACAGAAGTCAGGTAAGGTTGGTGTGATGACCCTGTAGAGCATCTAACAGGAAGTCAGGTAAGGTTGATGTGATGACTATATAGCGCATCTAACAGGAAGTCAGGTAAGGTTGGTGTGATGACCCTGTAGAGCATCTAACAGGAAGTCAGGTAAGGTTGGTGTGATGACCCTGTAAGGTATCTAACAGGCAGCCAGGTAAGGTTGATGTGATGACCCTATAGAGCAGCTAATAAGAAGTCAGGTAAGGTTGGTGTGATGACCATGTAGAGCATCTAACAGGAAGTCAGGTAAAGTTGATGTGCTAACTATATAGAGCATCTAACAGGAAGTCAGGTAAGGTTGGTGTGATGACCCTGTAGCGCATCTAACAGGAGGTCAGGTTAGGTTGATGTGATTAATATATAGCGCATCTAACAGGAGGTCAGGTAAGGTTGGTGTGATTACCCTATAGAGCATCTAACAGGAAGTCAGGTATGTTTGATGTAATGACTATATAGGGCATTTAACAGTCAGTCAGGTAAAGTTGATGTGATGACCATGTAGAGCATCTAACAGGACGTCAGGTAAGGTTGGTGTGATGACTATATAACGCATCTAACAGGAAGTCAGGTAAGGTTGGTGTGATGACTATATAGCGCATCTAACAGGAAGACAGGTAAGGTTGGTTTGATGACCCTGTATAGCATCTAACAGGAAGTCAGGTAAGGTTGGTGTGATGACCCTATAAGGTATCTAACAGGCAGCCAGGTAAGGTTGATGTGATGACCCTATAGAGCAGCTAATAAGAAGTCAGGTAAGGTTGGTGTGATGACCCTGTAGAGCATCTAACAGGAAGTCAGGTAAAGGTGATGTGATAACTATATAGAGCATCTAACAGGAAGTCAGGTAAGGTTGGTGTGATGACTATATAGCGCACCTATCAGGAAGTCAGGTAAGGTTGGTGTGATGACCCTGTAGCGCATCTAACAGGAAGTCAGTTAAGGTTGTTGTGATGACTATATAGCGCATCTAACAGGAACTCAGGTAAGGTTGGTGTGATGACCCTGTAGAGCATCTAACAGGAAGTCAGGTAAGGTTGATGTGATGACTATATAGCGCATCTAACAGGAAGTCAGGTAAGGTTGGTGTGATGACCCTGTAGAGTATCTAACAGGCAGCCAGGTAAGGTTGATGTGATGACCCTATAGAGCAGCTAATAAGAAGTCATATAAGGTTGATGTGATAACTATATAGCGCATCTAACAGGAAATCAGGTACGGTTGATGAGATGACTATATAGGGCATCTAACAGGAAGTCAAGTAAGGTTGATGTGATGACCCTGTAATGCATCTAACAGGACGACAGGTAAGGTTTGTTTGATGACTATGTAGTGCATCTAACAGGAAGTCAGGTAAGGTTGGTGTGATGACCCTGTATAGCATCTAACAGGAAGTCAGGTATGGTTGGTGTGATGACTATATAGCGCATCTAACAGGAAGTCAGGTAAGGTTGGTGTGATGACTATATAGCGTATCTAACAGGAAATAAGGTAAGGTTGGTGTGATGACTATATAGCGCATCTAACAGGAAGTTAGGTAAGGTTGGTGTGATGACTATATAGCATATCTAACAGGAAGCCAGGTAAGGTTGGTGTTGACTATATAGCACATCTAACAGGAAGTCAGGTATGGTTGGTGTGCTGACTATATAGCGCATCTAACAGGAAGACAGGTAAGGTTGGTGTAATGACTAAATAGCGCATCTAACAGGAAGTCAGGTAAGGTTGGTGTGATGACTATATAGCGCATCTAACAGGAAGCCAGGTAAGGTTGGTGTGACGACTATATAGCGTATCTAACAGTAAGTCAGGTAACGTTGGTGTGATGACTATATAGTGCATCTAACAGGAAGTCAGGTACGTTTGATGTGATGACTATATAGCGCATCTAACAGGAAGTCAGGTAAGGTTTGTGTGATGAATATATAGCGCATCTAACAGTAAGACAAGTAAGGTTGGTGTGATGACTATATAGCACATCTAACAGGAAGCCAGGTAAGGTTTGTGTGATGACTATACAGCGCATCTAACAGGAAGTCAGGTAAGGTTGGTGTGATGACCCTGTAGAGCATCTAACTGGAGCTCAGGTAAGGTTGATGTGATGACTATATAGCGCATCTAACAGGAAGTCAGTTAATGTTGGTATGATGACAATATAGCGTATCTAACAGGAAATCAGGTAAGGTTGGTGTGATGACTATATAGCGAATCTAACAGGAAGTCAGGTAAGGTTGGTGTGATGACTATTTAGAATATCTAACAGGAAGCCAGGTAAGGTTGGTGTGATGACCTTATAGCGCATCTAACAGGAAGTTAGGTAAGGTTGGTGCGATGACCCTATAGAGCATCTAACATCAAGTCAGGTAAGGTTGGTGTGATCACCCTGTAGAACATCTAACAGGAAGTCAGGTAAGGTTGGTGTGATGACTATATAGCGCATCTAACAGGATGTCAGGTATTGTTGGTGTGATGACTATATAGCGCATCTAACAGGACGTCAGGTAAGGTTGGTGTGAGGACTATATAGCCTATCTAACAGGAAATCAGGTAAGGTTGGTGTGATGACTATATAGCGAATCTAACAGGAAGTCAGGTAAGGTTGGTGTGATGACTATTTAGAATATCTAACAGGAAGCCAGGTAAGGTTGGTGTGATGACCTTATAGCGCATCTATCAGGAAGTCAGGTAAGGTTGGTGCGATGACCCTATAGTGCATCTAACATCAATTCAGGTAAGGTTGGTGTGATGACCCTGTAGAGCATCTAACAGGAGCTCAGGTAAGGTTGGTGTGATGACTATATAGCGCATCTAACAGGATGTCAGGTATGGTTGGTGTGATGACTATATAGCGCATCTAACAGGACGTCAGGTAAGGTTGGTGTGATGACTATATATCGCATCTAACAGGATGTCAGGTAAGTTTGTTCGATGACGATATAGAGCATCTAACAGGAAGTCAGGTAAGGTTGGTGTGATGACTATATAGCGCACCTAAGAGGAAATCAGGTAAGGTTGGTGTGATGACTATATAGCGCATCTAATAGGAAGTCAGGTATGTTTGATGTAATGACTATATAGTGCATTTAACAGTAAGTCAGGTAAAGTTGGTGTGATGACCATGTAGAGCATCTAACAGGAAGTCAGGTAAGGTTGGTGTGATGACTTTATAGCGCATCTAACAGGAAGTCAGATAAGGTTGGTGTGATGACTATATAGCGCATCTAACAGGATGTCAGGTAAGGTTGGTTTGATGACTATATAGCGCATCTAACAGGAAGTTAGGTAAGGTTGGTGTGATGAACATGTAGAGCATCTATCAGGAAGTCAGGTAAGGGTGGTGTGATGACTCTATAGCGCATCTAACAGGAAGTCAGGTAATGTTGGTGTGATGACTACATAGCGCATCTAATAGGATGTCAGGTAAGGTTGGTGTGATGACCCTGTAGCGCATCTAACAGGAAGTCAGGTAAGGTTGATGTGATGACTATATAGCGCATCTAACAGGAAGTCAGGTAAGGTTTGTGTGATGAATATATAGCACATCTAACAGGAAGCCGAGTAAGGTTGGTGTGATGACTATATAGCACATCTAACAGGAAGCCAGGTAAGGTTGATGTGATGACTATATAGCGCACCTAGCAGGAAGTCAGGTAAGGTTGGTGTGATGACCCTGTAGCGCATCTAACAGGAAGTCATGTAAGGTTGATGTGATGACTATATAGCGCACCTAAGAGGAAGTCAGGTAATGTTGGTGTGATGACTATATAGCGCATCTAACAGGAAGTCAGGTATGTTTGATGTGATGACTATATAGTGCATTTAACAGTAAGTCAGGTAAAGTAGGTGTGATGACCATGTAAAGCATCTAACAGGAAGTCAGGTAAGGTTGGTGTGATGACTATATAGCGCATCTAACAGGATGTCAGGTATGGTTGGTGTGATGACTATATAGCGCATCTAACAGGACGTCAGGTACGGTTGGTGTGAGGACTATATAGCGCATCTAACAGGATGTCAGGTAAGGTTGTTTGATGACTATATAGAGCATCTAACAAGAAGTCAGGTAAGGTTGGTGTGATGACTATATAGCGCACCTAAGAGGAAGTCAGGTAAGGTTGGTGTGATGACTATATAGCGCATCTAACAGGAAGTCAGGTATGTTTGATGTGATGACTATATAGTGCATTTAACAGTAAGTCAGATAAAGTAGGTGTGATGACCATGTAGAGCATCTAACAGGAAGTCAGGTAAGGTTGGTGTGATGACTATATAGCGCATCTAACAGGAAGTTAGGTAAGGTTGGTGTGATGACCCTGTAGAGCATCTAACAGGAAGTCAGGTAAGGTTGGTGTGATGACCATGTAGAGCATCTAACAGGAAGTCAGGTAAGGTTGGTGTGATGACTATATAGCGCATCTAACAGGACGTCAGGTAAGGTTGGTGTGATGACTATATAGCGCATCTAACAGGATGTCAGGTAAGGTTGTTCGATGACTATATGGAGCATCTAACAGGAAGTCAGGTAAGGTTGGTGTGATGACTATATAGCGCACCTAAGAGGAAGTCAGTTAAGGTTGATGTGATGACTATATAGCTCATCTAACAGGAAGTCAGGTATGTTTGATGTAATGACTATATAGTGCATTTAACAGTAAGTCAGGTAAAGTTGGATTGATGACCATGTAGAGCATCTAACAGGACGTCAGGTAAGGTTGGTGTGATGACTATATAACGCATCTAACAGGAAGTCAGGTAAGGTTGGTGTGATGACTATATAGCGCATCTAACACTAAGTCAGGTAAGGTTGGTGTGATGACTCTGTATAGTATCTAACAGGAAGTCAGGTAAGGTTGGTGTGATGACTATATAGCGCATCTAACAGGAAGTCAAATAAGGTTGGTGTGATGACAATATAGCGCATCTAACAGGATGTCAGGTAAGGTTGGTTTGATGACTATATAGCGCATCTAACAGGAAGTTAGGTAAGGTTGGTGTGATGACCATGTAGAGCATCTAACAGGAAGTCAGGTAAGGGTGGTGTGATGACTCTATAGCGCATCTAACAGGAAGTCAGGTAATGGTGTTGTGATGACTACATAGCGCATCTAATAGGATGTCAGGTAAGGTTGGTGTGATGACTATATAACGCATCTAACAGGAAGTCAGGTAAGGTTTGTGTGATGAATATATAGCACATCTAACAGGAAGCCAAGTAAGGTTGGTGTGATGACTATATAACACATCTAACAGGAAGCCAGGTAAGTTTGGTGTGATGACCCTGTAGCGCATCTAACAGGATCTCAGGTAAGGTTGGTGTGATGATCCTGTAGAGCATCTATCAGGAAGTCAGGTAAGGTTGATGTGATGACTATATAGCGCATCTAACAGGAAGTCAGGTAAGGTTGGCGTGATGACCCTGTAGAGCATCTAACAGGAGCTCAGTAAGGTTGATGTGATGACTATATAGCGCATCTAACAGAAAGTCAGGTACGGTTGATGTGATGACTATATAGCGCATCTAGCTGGAGGTTAGGTAAGGTTGGTGTGATGACCCTGTAGAGCATCTAACAGGAAGTCAGGTAAGGTTGGTGTGATGACCCTATATAGAGCATCTAACAGGAAGTCAGGTAAGATTGGTGTGATGACTATGTAGCGCATCTAACAGGATGTCAGGTATGGTTGGTGTGATGACTATATAGCGCATCTAACAGGATGTCAGGTAAGATTGTTCTATGACTATATAGAGCATCTAACAGGAAGGCAGGTAAGGTTGTTGTGATGACTATATAGCGCACCTAAGAGGAAGTCAGGTAAGGTTGGTGTGATGACTATATAGCGCATCTAACAGGAAGTCAGGTATGTTTGATGTGATGACTATATAGTGCATTTAACAGTAAGTCAGGTAAAGTAGGTGTGATGACCATGTAGAGCATCTAAGAGGAAGTCAGGTAAGGTCGGTGTGATGACTATATAGCGCATCTAACAGGAAGTCAGGTAAGGTTGGTGTGATGACCCTGTAGAGCATCTAACAGGAAGTCAGGTAAGGTTGGTGTGATGACCCTGTAGAGCATCTAACAGGAGGTTAGGTAAAGTTGGTGTGATGACTATATAGCGCATCTAACAGGAAGTCAGGTAAGGTTGGTGTGATGACTATATAGCGCATCTAACAGGATGTCAGGTATGGTTGGTGTGATGACTATATAGCGCATCTAACAGGACGTCAGGTAAAGTAGGTGTGATGACCATGTAGAGCATCTAACAGGAAGTCAGGTAAGGTTGGTGTAATGACTATATAGCGCATCTAACAGGAAGTCAGGTAAGGTTGGTGTGATGACCCTGTAGAGCATCTAACAGAAAGTCAGGTAAGGTTGGTGTGATGACTATATAGCGCATCTAACAGGAAGTCAGGTAAGGTTGGTGTGATGACTATATAGCGCATCTAACAGGATGTCAGGTAAGGTTGTTCGATGACTATATAGAGCATCTAACAGGAAGTCAGGTAAGGTTGGTGTGATGACTATATAGCGCACCTAAGAGGAAGTCAGGTAAGGTTGGTGTGATGACTATATAGCGCATCTAACAGGAAGTCAGGTAAGATTGGTGTGATGACTATATAGCGCATCTAACAGGATGTCAGGTAAGGTTGTTCGATGACTATATAGAGCATCTAACAGGAAGTCAGGTAAGGTTGGTGTGATGACTATATAGCGCACCTAAGAGGAAGTCAGGTAAGGTTGGTGTGATGACTATATAGCGCATCTAACAGGAAGTCAGGTATGTTTGATGTAATGACTATATAGTGCATTTAACAGGAAGTCAGGTAAGGTTGGTGTGATGACCCTGTATAACATCTAACAGGAAGTCAGGTAAGGTTGGTGTGATGACTATATAGAGCATCTAACAGGAAGTCAGATAAGGTTGATGTGATGACTATATAGCGCATCTAACAGGATGTCAGGTAAGGTTGTTCGATGACTATATAGAGCATCTAACAAGAAGTCAAGTAAGGTTGGTGTGATGACTATATAGCGCACCTAAGAGGAAGTCAGGTAAGGTTGGTGTGATGACTATATAGCGCATCTAACAGGAGGTCAGGTATGTTTGATGTGATTACTATATAGTGCATTTAACAGTAAGTCAGGTAAAGTAGGTGTGATGACCTTGTAGAGCATCTAACAGGAAGTCAGGTAAGGTCGGTGTGATGACTATATAGCGCATCTAACAGGAAGTCAGTTAATGTTGGTGTGATGACCCTGTAGAGCATGTAACAGGAAGTCAGGTAAGGTTGGTGTGATGACCCTGTAGAGCATCTAACAGGAAGTCAGGTAAGGTTGGTGTGATGACTATATAGCGCATCTAACAGGAAGTCAGGTAAGGTTGGTGTGATGACTATATAGCGCATCTAACAGGATGTCAGGTATGGTTGGTGTGATGACTATATAGCGCATCTAACAGGACGTCAGGTAAGGTTGTTGTGATGACCCTGTAGAGCATCTAACAGGAAGTCAGGTAAGGTTGGTGTGATGACTATATAGCGCATCTAACAGGAAGTCAGGTAAGGTTGGTGTGATGACTATATAGCGCATCTAACAGGATGTCAGGTATGGTTGGTGTGATGACTATATAGCGCATCTAACAGGACGTCAGGTAAGGTTGTTGTGATGACCCTGTAGAGCATCTAACAGGAAGTCAGGTAAGGTTGGTGTGATGACTATATAGCGCATCTAACAGGAAGTCAGGTAAGGTTGGTGTGATGACTATATAGCGCATCTAACAGGATGTCAGGTATGGTTGGTGTGATGACTATATAGCGCATCTAACAGGACGTCAGGTAAGGTTGGTGTGATGACTACATAGCGCATCTAACAGGATGTCAGGTAAGATTGTTCGATGACTATATAGAGCATCTAACAGGAAGTCAGGTAAGGTTGGTGTGATGACTATATAGCGCATCTAAGAGGAAGTCAGGTAAGGTTGGTGTGATGACTATATAGCGCATCTAACAGGAAGTCAGGTATGTTTGATGTAATGACTATATAGTGCATTTAACAGTAAGTCAGGTAAAGTTGGTGTGATGACCATGTAGAGCATCTAACAGGACGTCAGGTAAGGTTGGTGTGATGACTATATAACGCATCTAACAGGAAGTCAGGTAAGGTTGTTGTGATGACTATATAGCGCATCTAACAGGAAGTCAGGTAAGCTTGGTGTGATGACCCTGTATAGCATCTAACAGGAAGTCAGTAAGGTTGGTGTGATGACTATATAGCGCATCTAACAGGATGTCAGGTAAGGTTGGTGTGATGACTATATAGCGCACCTAAGAGGAAGTCAGGTAAGGTTGGTGTGATGACTATATAGCGCATCTAACAGGAAGTCAGGTATGTTTGATGTAATGACTATATAGTGCATTTAACAGTAAGTCAGGTAAAGTTGGTGTGATGACCATGTAGAGCATCTAACAGGACGTCAGGTAAGGTTGGTGTGATGACTATATAACGCATCGAACAGGAAGTCAGGTAAGGTTGATGTGATGACTATATAGCGCATCTAACAGGAAGTCAGGTAAGGTTGATGTGATGACCCTGTATAGCATCTAACAGGAAGTCAGGTAAGGTTGGTGTGATGACTATATAGCGCATCTAACAGGAAGTCAGATAAGGTTGGTGTGATGACTATATAGCGCATCTAACAGGATGTCAGGTAAGGTTGGTTTGATGACTATACAGCGCATCTAACAGGAAGTTAGGTAAGGTTTGTGTGATGACCATGTAGAGCATCTAACAGGAAGTCAGGTAAGGGTGGTGTGATGACTCCATAGCGCATCTAACAGGAAGTCAGGTAATGTTGGTGTGATGACTACATAGCGCATCTAACAGGAAGTCAGGTAAGGTTGATGTGATGACTATATAGCGCATCTAACAGGAAGTCAGGTAAGGTTTGTGTGATGAATATATAGCACATCTAACAGGAAGCCAAGTAAGGTTGGTGTGATGACTATATAGCACATCTAACAGGAAGCCAGGTCAGGTTGGTGTGATGACTATATAGCGCACCTAACAGGAAGTCAGGTAAGGTTGGTGTGATGACCCTGTAGCGCATCTAACAGGAACTCAGGTAAGGTTGGTGTGATGACCCAGTAGAGCATCTAACAGGAGCTCAGGTAAGGTTGATGTGATGACAATATAGCGCATCTAACAGGAAGTCAGGTAAGGTTGTTGGATGACTATATAGAGCATCTAACAGGAAGTCAGGTAAGGTTGGTGTGATGACTATATAGCGCATCTAAGAGGAAGTCAGGTAAGGTTGGTGTGATGACTATATAGCGCATCTAACAGGAAGTCAGGTATGTTTGATGTGATGACTATATAGTGCATTTAACAGTAAGTCAGGTAAAGTTGGTGTGATGACCATGTAGAGCATCTAACAGGAAGTCAGGTAAGGTTGGTGTGATGACTATATAGCGCATCTAACAGGAAGTCAGGTAAGGTTGGTGTGATGACCCTGTAGAGCATCTAACAGGAAGTCAGGTAAGGTTGGTGTGATGACCCTGTAGAGCATCTAACAGGAAGTCAGGTAAGGTTGGTGTGATGACTATATAGCGCATCTAACAGGAAGTCAGGTAAGGTTGGTGTGATGACTATATAGCGCATCTAACAGGATGTCAGGTAAGGTTGGTGTGATGACTATATAGCGCATCTAACAGGAAGTCAGGTAAGGTTGGTGTGATGACCATGTAGAGCATCTAACAGGAAGTCAGGTAAGGGTGGTGTGATGACTCTATAGCGCATCTAACAGGAAGTCAGGTAATGTTGGTGTGATGACTATATAGCGCATCTAACAGGAAGTCAGGTAAGGTTTGTGTGATGACTATATAGCGCATCTAACAGGAAGTCAGGTAAGGTTGGTGTGATGACTATATAGCACATCTAACAGGAAGCCAGGTAAGGTTGGTGTGATGACTATATAGCGCATCTAACAGGAAGTCAGGTAAGGTTGGTGTGATGACCCTGTAGCGCATCTAACAGGAACTCAGGTAAGGTTGGTGTGATGACCCTGTAGAGCATCTAACAGGAGGTCAGGTAAGGTTGATGTGATGACAATATAGCGCATCTAACAGGAAGTCAGGTAAGGTTGGTGTGATGACTATATAGCGCATCTAACAGGAAGTCAGGTAAGGTTGGTGTGATGACTATATAGCGCATCTAACAGGAAGTCAGGTAAGGTTGGTGTGATGACCCTGTAGAGCATCTAACAGGAAGTCAGGTAAGGTTGGTGTGATGACTATATAGCGCATCTAACAGGAAGTCAGGTAA
The DNA here is from genome assembly GCA_014843695.1 of Archivesica marissinica. Classification (NCBI taxonomy): domain Eukaryota; kingdom Metazoa; phylum Mollusca; class Bivalvia; order Venerida; family Vesicomyidae; genus Archivesica; species Archivesica marissinica. The sequence continues at coordinate 99,016,479 of CM026387.1, read as the reverse complement.
GGTTGGTGTGATGACTATATAGCGCATCTAACAGGATGTCAGGTAAGGTTGGTGTGATGACTATATAGCGCATCTAACAGGAAGTCAGGTAAGGTTGGTGTGATGACTATATAGCGCATCTAACAGGAAGTCAGGTAAGGTTGGTGTGATGACTATATAGCGCATCTAACAGGAAGTCAGGTAAGGTTGTTGGATGACTATATAGAGCATCTAACAGGAAGTCAGGTAAGGTTGGTGTGATGACTATATAGCGCATCTAACAGGAAGTCAGGTAAGGTTGGTGTGATGACTATATAGTGCATTTAACAGTAAGTCAGGTAAAGTAGGTGTGATGACCATGTAGAGCATCTAACAGGAAGTCAGGTAAGGTTGGTGTGATGACTATATAGCGCATCTAACAGGAAGTCAGGTAAGGTTGGTGTGATGACCCTGTAGAGCATCTAACAGGAAGTCAGGTAAGGTTGGTGTGATGACCCTGTAGAGCATCTAACAGGAAGTCAGGTAAGGTTGGTGTGATGACTATATAGCGCATCTAACAGGAAGTCAGGTAAGGTTGGTGTGATGACTATATAGCGCATCTAACAGGAAGTCAGGTAAGGTTGGTGTGATGACTATATAGCGCATCTAACAGGAAGTCAGGTAAGGTTGGTGTGATGACTATATAGAGCATCTAACAGGAAGTCAGGTAAGGTGGTGTGATGACTATATAGCGCATCTAACAGGAAGTCAGGTAAGGTTGGTGTGATGACTATATAGAGCATCTAACAGGAAGTCAGGTAAGGTTGTGTGATGACTATATAGCGCATCTAACAGGAAGTCAGGTAAGTTGGTGTGATGACTATATAGCGCATCTAACAGGAAGTCAGGTAAGGTGTGTGATGACTATATAGCGCATCTAACAGGAAGTCAGGTAAGGTTGGTGTGATGACTATATAGCGCATCTAACAGGAAGTCAGGTAAGGTTGGTGTGATGACCATGTAGAGCATCTAACAGGAAGTCAGGTAAGGTTGGTGTGATGACTATAGAGCATCTAACAGGAAGTCAGGTAAGGTTGGTGTGATGACTATATAGCGCATCTAACAGGAAGTCAGGTAAGGTTGGTGTGATGACTATATAGCGCATCTAACAGGAAGTCAGGTAAGGTTGGTGTGATGACTATATAGCGCATCTAACAGGAAGTCAGGTAAGGTTGGTGTGATGACCATATAGAGCATCTAACAGGAAGTCAGGTAAGGTTGGTGTGATGACCATATAGAGCATCTAACAGGAAGTCAGGTAAGGTTGGTGTGATGACTATATAGCGCATCTAACAGGAAGTCAGGTAAGGTTGGTGTGATGACTATATTTTAGCGCATCTAACAGGAAGTCAGGTAAGGTTTGTGTGATGACTATATAGCGCATCTAACAGGAAGTCAGGTAAGGTTGGTGTGATGACTCTATAGCGCATCTAACAGAAGTCAGGTAAGGTTGTTTTGATGACTATATAGAGCATCTAACAGGAAGTCAGGTAAGGTTGGTGTGATGACTATATAGCGCATCTAACAGGAAGTCAGTTAAGGTTGGTGTGAGTACTCTGTAGAGCATCTAACAGGAAGCCAGGTAAGGTGTGTGTGATGACTACTAGCACAACTTGCAGAAACTAGTTAATATTGATCTACCATTGTAGATACCTGTATGTTGACAGAAAGTAATTTAATATTGACCTGCCGTTGTAGATACATGTAAGTCGACAGAATGTAAGTTAATATTAACCTGCCATTAGAGATACCTGTAGGTCGACAGAATGTAAGTTAATATTAACCTGCCGTTAGAGATACCTGTAAGTCGACAGAAAGTAAGTTAATATTAACCTGCCATTAGAGATACCTGTAGGTCGACAGAATGTAAGTTAATATTAACCTGCCGTTAGAGATACCTGTAAGTCGACAGAAAGTAAGTTAATATTAACCTGCCATTAGAGATACCTGTAGGTCGACAGAATGTAAGTTAATATTAACCTGCCGTTAGAGATACCTGTAAGTCGACAGAAAGTAAGTTAATATTAACCTGCCATTAGAGATACCTGTAGGTCGACAGAATGTAAGTTAATATTAACCTGCCGTTAGAGATACCTGTAAGTCGACAGAAAGTAAGTTAATATTAACCTGCCATTAGAGATACCTGTAGGTCGACAGAATGTAAGTTAATATTAACCTGCCGTTAGAGATACCTGTAAGTCGACAGAAAGTAAGTTAATATTAACCTGCCGTTAGAGATACCTGTAGGTCGACATAATGTAAGTTAATATTAACCTGCCATTGTAGATACCTGTAAGTCGAATTAATATTGACAATGTAGTGGCATCTGTTGACACATGTTACTGTTGACCTTTTAACATACAATTGTAGCTGTATGCTGTCTCCAGTATTTTATATATAATATTAATTGTTATGATGAAATAATGGTATGTAAATAAAATAAATATATGAACAGTAAACATAACAATTATGTAGCAACATAGTAGGTCTATGAATATATCATATTTCATATTACAGATCAGTTCCGCGGAATATCTTTGTTCCAGGGACATATATTGGAATGGAACAACTTTAATCTCCCAAGATGGTAAGACTTATGTCATAATGATATGGATTCTGAAATGAAAATATTAAAGGAACACACACTTATTAATGTATTTCCCTTACATCAAAATGCCATTTGCTCTAAAGAAGATACATGTTTGTGTCGTGTATTATGACGATGACGTTACTATCCTAGATTATACAACATACATGGTTGTGTCGTATATTATGACGTTACTATCCTAGGTTATACAACATACATGATTGTGTCGTGTATTATGACGATGACGTTACTATCCTATATTATTCAACATACATGGTTGTGTCGTGTATTATGATGGTGACGTTACTATCCTAAGTTATACAACATACATGGTTGCGTCGTGTATTATGACGATGACGTTACTATCTTAGATTATACAACATACATGGTCACGTCGTGTATTATGATGATGACGTTACTATCCTAGGATATACAACATACATGGTTGTGTCATGTATTATGACAATGACGTTACTATTCTAGGTTATACAACATACATGGTTCTGTCGTGTATTATGACGTTACTATCCAAGGTAACACCACATACATGGTTGCGTCGTGTATTATGACGTTACTATCCTAGGTAACACCAGATACATGGTTGTGTCTTGTATTATGATGATGACGTTACTATCCTAGGTTATACAACATACATGGTTGTGTCATGTATTATGACGTTACTATCCTAGGTAACACCACATACATGGGTATGTCTTGTATTATGACGATGACATTGCTATCCTAAGTTATACAACATACATGGTTGTGTCGGGTAATATGAAGTTACTATCCTAGGTTATTCCAGATACATGGTTGTGTCATGTATTATGGCGATGACGTTACTATCCTAGGTTATTCCAGATACATGGTTGTGTCATGTATTATGACGATGACGTTACTATCCTAGGTTATTCCAGATACATGGTTGTGTCATGTATTATGACGATGACGTTACTATCCTAGGTTATTCCAGATACATGGTTGTGTCATGTATTATGACGATGAAGTTACTATCCTAGGTTATTCCAGATACATGGTTGTGTCATGTATTATGACGATGACGTTACTATCCTAGGTTACACTATGGTTGCGTCGTGTATGATGACGATGACATTACTCTCCTAGGTTATACCACATACATGGTTGTGTCGTGTATTATGACGTTACTATGCTAGGTTATACAACATACATGGTTGTGTCGTTTATTACGACGATGACCTTACTATCCTAGGTTATTCCAGATACATGGTTGTGTCGTGTATTATGACGATGACGTTACTATTCTAGGTTACACCACTTACATGGTTGTGTCGTGTATTATGACGGTGACGTTACTATCCTAGGTTATACAACATACATGGTTGTGTCGGGTAATATGAAGTTACTATCCTAGGTTATTCCACATACATGGTTGTGTCGTGTATTATGACGATGACCTTACTATCCTAGGTTATTCCATATACATGGTTGTGTCGTGTATTATGACGATGACCTTACTATCCTAGGTTATTCCACATACATGGTTGTGTCGTGTATTATGACGATGACCTTACTATCCTAGGTTATTCCAGATACATGGTTGTGTCGTTTATTACGACGATGACCTTACTATCCTAGGTTATTCCAGATACATGGTTGTGTCGGGTAATATGAAGTTACTATCCTAGGTTATTCCACATACATGGTTGTGTCGTGTATTATGACGATGACGTTACTATTCTAGGTTACACCACTTACATGGTTGTGTCGTGTATTATGACGGTGACGTTACTATCCTAGGTTATACAACATACATGGGTGTGTCGTGTAATATGACGTTACTATCCTAGGTTATACAACATACATGCTTGTGTCGTGTAATATGACGTTACTATCCTAGGTTATACAACATACATGCTTGTGTCGTGTATTATGACGATGACGTTACTATCCTAGGTTACACCACATACATGGTTGCGTCGTGTATTATGACGATGACGTTACTATCCTAGGTTATACAACATACATGCTTGTGTCGTGTATTATGACGTTACTATCCTAGATTATACAACATACATGATTGTGTCGTGTATTATGACTATGACGTTACTATCCTAGGTTATACAACATACATGGTTGCGTCGTGTATTATGATGATGACGTTACTATCCTAGGTTATACAACATACATGCTTGTGTAGTGTATTATGACGTTACTATCCTAGATTATACAACATACATGGTTGTGTCGTGTATTATGACGATGAAGTTACTATCCTAGGTTATACAACATACATGGTTGTGTCTTGTATTATGACGATGACGTTACTATCCTAAGTTATACAACATACATGGTTGCGTCGTGTATTATGACGATGACCTTACTATCTTAGATTAT
>CM026387.1:98972239-99010498 GCA_014843695.1 Archivesica marissinica | reverse complement strand
GGATGCATAGTAATATATATCTGCACTGGATGCATAGTAATATATATCTGCACTGGATGCATAGTAATATATATCTGCACTGGATGGATAGTAATATATATCTGCAATGGATCCATAGTAATATATATCTGTACAGTTTGCATAGTAATATATATCTGCACTGGATGTATAGTAATATATATCTGCACTGGATGGATAGTAATATATATCTGTACTGGATGCATAGTAATATATATCTGCACTGGATGCATAGTAATATATATCTGCACTGGATGTATAGTAATATATATCTGTACTGGATGAATAGTAATATGTATCTGTACTGGATGCATAGTAATATATATCTGTACTGGATGAATAGTAATATATATCTGCACTGGATGCATAGTAATATATATCTGTACTGGATGCATAGTAATATATATCTGCACTGGATGCATAGTAATATATATCTGTACTGGATGCATAGTAATATATATCTGCACTGGATGCATAGTAATATATATCTGCACTGGATGCATAGTAATATATATCTGCACTGGATGCATAGTAATATATATCTGTACTGGATGGATAGTAATATATATCTGTACTGGATGCATAGTAATATATATCTGTACTGGATGCATAGTAATATATATCTGCACTGGATGCATAGTAATATATATCTGTACTGGATGCATAGTAATATATATCTGTACAGGATGCATAGTAATATATATCTGCACTGGATGCATAGTAATATATATCTGTACTGGATGCATAGTAATATATATCTGTACTGGATGCATAGTAATATATATCTGTACAGTTGATAGTAATATATAGGGATGCATAGTAATATATATCTGCACTGGATGCATAGTAATATATCTGTACTGGATGCATAGTAATATATATCTGCACTGGATGCATAGTAATATATATCTGCACTGGATGCATAGTAATATATATCTGTACTGGATGCATAGTAATATATATCTGCACTGGATGCATAGTAATATATATCTGTACTGGATGCATAGTAATATATATCTGCACTGGATGCATAGTAATATATATCTTTTTTTGTACTGGATGGATAGTAATATATATCTGCACTGGATGCATAGTAATATATATCTGTACTGTATGCATAGTAATATATATCTGCACTGGATGCATAGTAATATATATCTGCACTGGATGCATAGTAATATATATCTGTACTGGATGGATAGTAATATATATCTGTACTGGATGCATAGTAATATATATCTGCACTGGATGCATAGTAATATATATCTGTACTGGATGCATAGTAATATATATCTGCACTGGATGATAGTAATATATATCTGTATGTAGTAATATATATCTGTACTGGATGCATAGTAATATATATCTGCACTGGATGCATAGTAATATATATCTGCACTGGATGCATAGTAATATATATCTGCTGATGCATAGTAATATATATCTGTACTGGATGCATAGTAATATATATCTGTACTGGATGCATAGTAATATATATCTGTACTGGATGCATAGTAATATATATCTGTACTGGATGCATAGTAATATATATCTGCACTGGATGCATAGTAATATATATCTGCACTGGATGCATAGTAATATATATCTGCACTGGATGCATAGTAATATATATCTGTACAGGTCATAGTAATATATATCTGCACTGAATGCATAGTAATATATATCTATACTGGATGCATAGTAATATATATCTGTACTGGGTGGGTAGTAATATATATCTGTACAGGATGGATAGTAATATATACCTGTACTGGATGCATAGTAATATATATCTGCACTGGATGCATAGTAATATATATCTGCACTGGATGCATAGTAATATATATCTGCACTGGATGCATAGTAATATATATCTGTACTGGATGCATAGTAATATATATCTGCACTGGATGGATAGTAATATATATCTGCAATGGATGCATAGTAATATATATCTGTACAGTATGCATAGTAATATATATCTGCACTGGATGTATAGTAATATATATCTGTACTGGATGCATAGTAATATATATCTGTACTGGATGCATAGTAATATATATCTGTACTGGTATAGTAATATATATCTGTACTGATGCATAGTAATATATATCTGCACTGGATGCATAGTAATATATATCTGCACTGGATGCATAGTAATATATATCTGCACTGTATGCATAGTAATATATATCTGCACTGGATGCATAGTAATATATATCTGCACTGGATGCATAGTAATATATATCTGTGCCTGATGATTAGTAATATATATCTGTACAGGATGCATAGTAATATATATCTGCACTGGATGCATAGTAATATATATCTGCACTGGATGGATAGTAATATATATCTGTACTGGATGCATAGTAATATATATCTGCACTGGATGCATAGTAATATATATCTGCACTGGATGCATAGTAATATATATCTGCACTGGATGCATAGTAATATATATCTGCACTGGATGCATAGTAATATATATCTGCACTGGATGCATAGTAATATATATGTATGGTGTTATTGCACTGGATGCATAGTAATATATATCTGTACTGGATGCATAGTAATATATATCTGCAATGGATGGATAGTAATATATATCTGTACTGGATGCATAGTAATATATATCTGTACTGGATGCATAGTAATATATATCTGCACTGGATGCATAGTAATATATATCTGCACTGGATGCATAGTAATATATATCTGTACTGGATGGTGTAAATATATTGTACGGTGATAGTAATATATATCTGTACTGGATGCATAGTAATATATATCTGCACTGGATGCATAGTAATATATATCTGCACTGGATGCATAGTAATATATATCTGCACTGGATGCATAGTAATATATATCTGTACTGGATGGATAGTAATATATATCTGTACTGGATGCATAGTAATATATATCTGTACTGGATGCATAGTAATATATATCTGCACTGGATGCATAGTAATATATATCTGCACTGGATGCATAGTAATATATATCTGCACTGGATGCATAGTAATATATATCTGTACTGGATGCATAGTAATATATATCTGCACTGGATGGATAGTAATATATATCTGCAATGGATACATAGTAATATATATCTGTACAGTATGCATAGTAATATATATCTGCACTGGATGGATAGTAATATATATAGATACTGGATGCATAGTAATATATATCTGTACTGGATGCATAGTAATATATATCTGTACATAGTAATATATATCTGCACTGAATGCATAGTAATATATATCTGTACTGGATGCATAGTAATATATATCTGTACTGGGTGGGTAGTAATATATATCTGTACAGTGTGGATAGTAATATATACCTGTACTGGATGCATAGTAATATATATCTGCACTGGATGCATAGTAATATATATCTGTACTGGATGCATAGTAATATATATCTGCACTGGATGGATAGTAATATATATCTGCAATGGATACATAGTAATATATATCTGTACAGTATGCATAGTAATATATATCTGCACTGGATGTATAGTAATATATATCTGTACTGGATGCATAGTAATATATATCTGCACTGGATGCATAGTAATATATATCTGTACGGGATGTATAGTAATATATATCTGCACTGGATGCATAGTAATATATATCTGCAATTGGATGTATAGTAATATATATGTACTGGATGTATAGTAATATATATCTGCACTGGATGCATAGTAATATATATCTGCACTGGATGGATAGTAATATATATCTGCAATGGATCCATAGTAATATATATCTGTACAGTATGCATAGTAATATATATCTGCACTGGATGTATAGTAATATATATCTGTACTGGATGCATAGTAATATATATCTGCACTGGATGCATAGTAATATATATCTGTGCCTGATGATTAGTAATATATATATGTACAGGATGCATAGTAATATATATCTGCACTGGATGCATAGTAATATATATATGCACTGGATGCATAGTAATATATATATGTGCCTGATGATTAGTAATATATATCTGTACAGGATGCATAGTAATATATATCTGTACTGGGTGAATAGTAATATATATCTGTACTGGATGCATAGTAATATATATCTGTACTGGATGCATAGTAATATATATCTGCACTGGATGCATAGTAATATATATCTGTACTGGATGCATAGTAATATATATCTGCACTGGATGCATAGTAATAATATCTGTACAGGGTACATAGTAATATATATCTGCACTGATTGCATAGTAATATATATCTATACTGGATGCATAGTAATATATATCTGTACTGGGTGGGTAGTAATATATATATGTACAGGGTGGATAGTAATATATACCTGTACTGGATGCATAGTAATATATATCTGCACTGGATGCATAGTAATATATATCTGCACTGGATGCATTGTAATATATATCTGCACTGGATGCATAGTAATATATATCTGTACTGGATGCATAGTAATATATATCTGCACTGGATGCATAGTAACATATATCTGCACTGGATGCATAGTAATATATATCTGCACTGGATGGATAGTAATATATATCTGCAATGGATACATAGTAATATATATATGTACAGTATGCATAGTAATATATATCTGCACTGGATGTATAGTAATATATATCTGTACTGGATGTATAGTAATATATATCTGCACTGGATGGATAGTAATATATATCTGTACTGGATGTATAGTAATATATATCTGCACTGGATGCATAGTAATATATATCTGCAATTGGATGTATAGTAATATATATCTGTACTGGATGTATAGTAATATATATCTGTACTGGATGCATAGTAATATATATCTGTACTGGGTGAATAGTAATATATATCTGTACTGGATGCATAGTAATATATATCTGTACAGGATGCATAGTAATATATATCTGCACTGGATGGATAGTAATATATATCTGTACTGGATGCATAGTAATATATATCTGCACTGGGTGCATAGTAATACATATCTGTACAGGGTACATAGTAATATATATCTGCACTGAATGCATAGTAATATATATATATACTGGATGCATAGTAATATATATCTGTACTGGGTGGGTAGTAATATATATATGTACAGGGTGGATAGTAATATATACCTGTACTGGATGCATAGTAATATATATCTGCACTGGATGCATAGTAATATATATCTGCACTGGATGAATTGTAATATATATCTGCACTGGATGCATAGTAATATATATCTGTACTGGATGCATAGTAATATATATCTGCACTGGATGTATAGCAATATATATCTGTACTGGATGTATAGTAATATAGTATATAGTATATATATGCAATATAACTATATAGTATATATATGCAATATATAGTATATATATGCAATATAACTATATGTAATATAGTATATAGTATATATATGCACTGGATGCATTATAATCTGCATATCTGTACTGGATGCATAGTAATATATATCTGTACTGGATGAATAGTAATATATATCTGCACTGGATGTTTAGTAATATATATATGTACTGGATGTATAGTAATATATATCTGCACTGGATGCATAGTAATATATATCTGCACTGGATGCATAGTAATATATATATGTACTGAATGCATAGTAATATATATCTGTACTGGATGCATAGTAATATATATATGTACTGGATGCATAGTAATATATATCTGCACTGAATGCATAGTAATATATATCTGTACTGGATGCATAGTAATATATATCTGCAATGGATGCATAGTAATATATATCTGCACTGGATGCATAGTAATATATATATGCACTGGATGCATAGTAATATATATCTGCACTGGATGCATAGTAATATATATCTGTACTGGATGGATAGTAATATATATCTGCAATGGATGCATAGTAATATATATCTGCACTGGATGCATAGTAATATATATATATGCACTGGATGCATAGTAATATATATCTGCACTGGATGCATAGTAATATATATCTGTACTGGATGGATAGTAATATATATATGCAATGGATGGATAGTAATATTTATCTATACTGGATGGATAGTAAATATATATCTGTACTGGATGCATAGTAATATATATCTGCACTGGATGGATAGTAATATATATCTGCAATGGATCCATAGTAATATATATCTGTACAATATGCATAGTAATATATATCTGCACTGGATATATAGTAATATATATCTGCACTGAATGCATAGTAATATATATCTGTACTGGATGCATAGTAATATATATCTGCAATGGATGCATAGTAATATATATCTGCACTGGATGCATAGTAATGTATATCTGGGCCTGATGATTAGTAATATATATATGTACAGGATGCATAGTAATATATATCTGCACTGGATGCATAGTAATATATATATATACTGGATGCATAGTAATATATATCTGTACTGGGTGGGTAGTAATATATATATATGTACAGGGTGGATAGTAATATATACCTGTACTGGATGCATAGTAATATATATCTGCACTGGATGCATAGTAATATATATCTGCACTGGATGCATTGTAATATATATCTGCACTGGATGCATAGTAATATATATCTGTACTGGATGCATAGTAATATATATCTGCACTGGATGCATAGTAACATATATCTGCACTGGATGCATAGTAATATATATCTGCACTGGATGGATAGTAATATATATCTGCAATGGATACATAGTAATATATATCTGTACAGTATGCATAGTAATATGTATCTGCACTGGATGTATAGTAATATATATCTGTACTGGATGTATAGTAATATATATCTGCACTGGATGGATAGTAATATATATCTGTACTGGATGTATAGTAATATATATATGCACTGGATGCATAGTAATATATATCTGCAATTGGATGTATAGTAATATATATCTGTACTGGATGAATAGTAATATATATCTGTACTGGATGCATAGTAATATATATCTGTACTGGATGAATAGTAATATATATCTGCAATGGATGTTTAGTAATATATATCTGTACTGGATGTATAGTAATATATATCTGCACTGGATGCATAGTAATATATATCTGCACTGGATGCATAGTAATATATATATGTACTGAATGCATAGTAATATATATCTGTACTGGATGCATAGTAATATATATATGTACTGGATGCATAGTAATATATATCTGCACTGAATGCATAGTAATATATATCTGTACTGGATGCATAGTAATATATATCTGCAATGGATGCATAGTAATATATATCTGCACTGGATGCATAGTAATATATATATGCACTGGATGCATAGTAATATATATATATGCACTGGTGCATAGTAATATATATCTGTACTGGATGCATAGTAATATATATCTGCAATGGATGCATAGTAATATATATCTGCACTGGATGCATAGTAATATATATATGCACTGGTGCATAGTAATATATATCTGTACTGGATGCATAGTAATATATATCTGCACTGGATGGATAGTAATATATATCTGTACTGGATGCATAGTAATATATATCTGTACTGGATGCATAGTAATATATATCTGCACTGGATGCATAGTAATATATATCTGCACTGGATGCATAGTAATATATATCTGTACTGGATGCATAGTAATATATATCTGCACTGGATGCATAGTAATATATATCTGTACTGGATGCATAGTAATATATATCTGTACTGGATGCATAGTAATATATATCTGCACTGGATGCATAGTAATATATATCTGCACTGGATGCATAGTAATATATATCTGCACTGGATGCATAGTAATATATATCTGTACAGGATGCATAGTAATATATATCTGCACTGGATGCATAGTAATATATATCTGTACTGGATGCATAGTAATATATATCTGCACTGGGTGGGTAGTAATATATATCTGTACTGGGTGCATAGTAATATATATCTGCACTGGATGCATAGTAATATATATCTGCACTGGATGCATAGTAATATATATCTGTACTGGATGCATAGTAATATATATCTGTACTGGATGCATAGTAATATATATCTGCACTGGATGCATAGTAATATATATCTGCACTGGATGCATAGTAATATATATCTGCACTGGATGCATAGTAATATATATCTGCACTGGATGCATTGTAATATATATCACTGGATGCATAGTAATATATATCTGTACTGGATGCATAGTAATATATATCTGCACTGGATGTATAGTAATATATATCTGTACTGGATGCATAGTAATATATAACTGTACTGGATGCATAATAATATATATCTGCACTGGATGCATAGCTATATATATCTGCACTGGATGTATAGTAATATATATCTGTACTGGGTGTATAGTAATATATATCTGCACTGGGTGTATAGTAATATATATCTATTCTGGATGCATAGTAATATATATCTGTACTGGATGCATAGTAATATATATCTGTACTGGATGCATAGTAATATATATCTGTACTGGATGCATAGTAATATATATTCTGTACAGGATGCATAGTAATATATATCTGCACTGGATGCATAGTAATATATATCTGCACTGGATGTATAGTAATATATATCTGTACTGGGTGTATAGTATTATATACTGTACAGTATGCATAGTAATATATATCTGCACTGGATGTATAGTAATATATATCTGAACTGGATGCATAGTAATATATATCTGCACTGGATGCATAGTAATATATATCTGCACTGGATGCATAGTAATATATATCTGCACTGGATGCATAGTAATATATATCTGCACTGGATGCATAGTAATATATATCTGCACTGGATGCATAGTAATATATATCTGCACTGGATGCATAGTAATATATATCTGCACTGGATGCATAGTAATATATATCTGCACTGGATGCATAGTAATATATATCTGCACTGGATGTATAGTAATATATATCTGCACTGGATGCATAGTAATATATACCTGCACTGTATGCATAGTAATATATATCTGCACTGGATGCATAGTAATATATATCTGCACTGGATGCATAGTAATATATATCTGCACTGGATGCATAGTAATATATATCTGCACTGGATGCATAGTAATATATCTGCACTGGATGCATAGTAATATATATCTGCACTGGATGCATAGTAATATATATCTGCACTGGATGCATAGTAATATATATCTGTGCCTGATGATTAGTAATATATAGATGTACAGGATGCATAGTAATATATATCTGCACTGGATGCATAGTAATATATATCTGCACTGGATGCATATTAATATATACCTGCACTGTATGCATAGTAATATATATATGTACAGGATGCATAGTAATATATATCTGCACTGGATGCATAGTAATATATCTGCACTGGATGCATAGTAATATATATCTGCACTGGATGCATAGTAATATATGTCTGCACTGGGTGCATAGTAATATATATCTGTACTGGATGCATAGTAATATATATCTGTACTGGATGGATAGTAATATATATCTGCAATGGATGGATAGTAATATTTATCTATACTGGATGCATAGTAAATATATATCTGTACTGGATGCATAGTAATATATATCTGCACTGGATGGATAGTAATATATATCTGCAATGGATCCATAGTAATATATATCTGTACAATATGCATAGTAATATATATCTGCACTGGATATATAGTAATATATATCTGCACTGAATGCATAGTAATATATATCTGTACTGGATGCATAGTAATATATATCTGCAATGGATGCATAGTAATATATATCTGCACTGGATGCATAGTAATGTATATCTGGCCTGATGATTAGTAATATATATATGTACAGGATGCATAGTAATATATATCTGCACTGGATGCATAGTAATATATATCTGAACTGGATGCATAGTAATATATATCTGCACTGGGTGGGTAGTAATATATATCTGTACTGGGTGCATAGTAATATATATCTGCACTGGATGCATAGTAATATATATCTGTACTGGATGCATAGTAATATATATCTGTACTGGGTGCATAGTAATATATATCTGTACTGGATGCATAGTAATATATATCTGCACTGGGTGTATAGTAATGTATAACTGCACTGGATGCATAGTAATATATATCTGCACTGGATGCATAGTAATATATATCTGCACTGGATGCATTGTAATATATATACACTGGATGCATAGTAATATATACCTGTACTGGATGCATAGTAATATATATCTGCACTGGATGTATAGTAATATATATCTGTACTGGATGCATAGTAATATATAACTGTACTGGATGCATAATAATATATATCTGCACTGGATGCATAGCTATATATATCTGCACTGGATGTATAGTAATATATATCTGTACTGGGTGTATAGTAATATATATCTGCACTGGGTGTATAGTAATATATATCTGTACTGGATGCATAGTAATATATATCTGTACTGGATGCATAGTAATATATATCTGTACTGGATGCATAGTAATATATATCTGTACAGGATGCATAGTAATATATATCTGCACTGGATGTATAGTAATATATAACTGCACTGGATGTATAGTAATATATATCTGTACTGGGTGTATAGTATTATATACCTGTACAGTATGCATAGTAATATATATCTGCACTGGATGTATAGTAATATATATCTGAACTGGATGCATAGTAATATATACCTGCACTGTATGCATAGTAATATATATCTGCACTGGATGCATAGTAATATATATCTGCACTGGATGCATAGTAATATATATCTGCACTGGATGCATAGTAATATATATCTGCACTGGATGCATAGTAATATATATCTGCACTGGATGCATAGTAATATATATCTGCACGGGATGTATAGTAATATATATCTGAACTGGATGCATAGTAATATATACCTGCACTGTATGCATAGTAATATATATCTGCACTGGATGCATAGTAATATATATCTGCACTGGATGCATAGTAATATATATCTGCACTGGATGCATAGTAATATATATCTGCACTGGATGCATAGTAATATATCTGCACTGGATGCATAGTAATATATATCTGCACTGGATGCATAGTAATATATATCTGCACTGGATGCATAGTAATATATATGTGCCTGATGATTAGTAATATATAGATGTACAGGATGCATAGTAATATATATCTGCACTGGATGCATAGTAATATATATCTGCACTGGATGCATATTAATATATACCTGCACTGTATGCATAGTAATATATATATGTACAGGATGCATAGTAATATATATCTGCACTGGATGCATAGTAATATATCTGCACTGGATGCATAGTAATATATATCTGCACTGGATGCATAGTAATATATGTCTGCACTGGGTGCATAGTAATATATATCTGTACTGGATGCATAGTAATATATATCTGCACTGGATGCATAGTAATATATATCTATACTGGATGCATAGTAATAATATCTGCACTGAATGCATAGTAATATATATCTGCACTGGATGGATAGTAATATATCTGCACTGTATGCATAGTAATATATATATGTACAGGATGCATAGTAATATATATCTGTGCCTGATGATTAGTAATATATATCTGCACTGGATGTATAGTAATATATAACTGCACTGGATGCATAGTAATATATATCTGTACTGGGTGTATAGTATTATATACCTGTACTGGATGTATAGTAATATATATATCTGCACTGGATGAATAGTAATATATATCTGCATTTGGTAACAGTACAGGATGGGTGTGTCAATCAGAATTATGTCCATTCACTAGTAGTCAGGGTAATAGTAGAGTTTGTAAATCAGTATTATGTCTAGTAGTGGAATTAGTACAGAATGGATGTGTCAATCAGTAGTATGTCTAGTGGTGGAATTAGTTCAGGATAGAAGTGTCAATCAGTAATATGTCTAGTGGTGGAATTAGTACAGAATGGATGTGTCATAGTACAGAATGGATGTGTCAATCAGTATTATGTCGAGTGAAAGTAATAGTACAGTAAGGATGTGTCAATCAGTATTATGTCTAGTGAAAGTAATAGTACAGTATGGATTTGTCAATCAGTATTATGCCTAGTTAAAGTAATAGTACAGTATGGATGTGTCAATCAGTATTATGTCTAGCGAAAGAAATAGTACAGTATGGATTTTCAATCAGTATTATGTCTAGTGAAAGTAATAGTACAGTATGGATGTGTCAATCAGTATTATGTCTAGTGGTGAAATTAGTTCAGGAGAGAAGTGTCAATCAGTATTATGTCTAGTGAAAGTAATAGTACAGTATGGATTGTCAATTAGTATTATGTCTAGTGAAAGTAATAGTACAATATGGATGTGTCAATCAGTATTATGTCTAGTGAAAGTAATAGTAGAGTATGGATTGTCAATAAGTATTATGTCTAGTGAAAGTAATAGTACAGTATGGATTGTAAATTAGTATTATGTCTAGTGAAAGTAATAGTACAGTATGGATGTGTCAATTAGTATTATGTCTAGTGAAAGTAATAGTACAGTATGGATTGTCAATCAGTATTATGTCTAGTGACTGTAATAGTACAGTATGGATTGTCAATCCGTATTATGTCTAGTGGTGGAATTAGTACAGAATGGATGTGTCAATCAGTATTATGTCTAGTTAAAGTAATAGTACAGTATGGATGTGTCAATCAGTATTATGTCTAGTGGTGGAATTAGTTCAGGAGAGAAGTGTCAATCATTAGTATGTCTAGTGAAAGTAATAGTACAGTATGGATTGTCAATCAGTATTATGTCTAGTGAAAGTAATAGTACAGTATGGATGTGTCAATCAGTATTATGTCTAGTAAAGTAATAGTACAGTATGGATTGTCAATCAGTATTATGTCTAGTGAAAGTAATAGTACAGTATGGATGTGTCAATCAGTATTATGTCTAGTGAAAGTAATAGTACAGTATGGATTGTCAATCAGTATTATGTCTAGTGAAAGTAATAGTACAATATGGATTGTCAATCAGTATTATGTCTAGTGAAAGTAATAGTACAGTATGGATGTGTCAATCAGTATTATGTCTAGTGAAAGTAATAGTACAGTATGGATTGTCAATCATTATTATGTCTAGTGGTGGAATTAGTACAGAATGGATGTGTCAATCAGTATTATGTCTAGTGAAATTAATAGTACAGTATGGATTGTCAATTAGTATTATGTATAGTGAAAGTAATAGTACAGTATGGATTGTCAATTAATATTATGTCTAGTGAAAGTAATAGTACAGTATGGATGTGTCAATCAGTATTATGTCTAGTGAAAGTAATAGTACAGTATGGATGTGTCAATTAGTATTATGTCTAGCTAACGTAATAGTACAGTATGGATTGTCAATTAGTATTATGTCTAGTGAAAGTAATAGTACAGTATGGATGTGTCAATCAGTATTATGTCTAGTTAAAGTAATAGTACAGTATGGATGTGTCAATCAGTATTATGTCTAGTGAAAGTAATAGTACAGTATGGATGTGTTAATCAGTATTATGTCTAGTGAAAGTAATAATACAGTATGGATTGTCAATTAGTATTATGTCTAGTGAAAGTAATAGTACAGTATTGATGTGTCAATCAGTATTATGTCTAATGAAAGTAATAGTACAGTATGGATGTGTCAATCAATATTATGTCTAGTGAAAGTAATAGTACAGTATGGATGTGTCAATCAGTATTATGTCTAGTGAAAGTAATAGTACAGTATGGATTGTCAATCAGTATTATGTCTAGTGAAAGTAATAGTACAGTATGGATTGTCAATTAGTATTATGTCTAGTGAAAGTAATAGTACAGTATGGATGTGTCAATCAGTATTATGTCTAGTGAAAGTAATAGTACAGTATGGATGTGTCAATCAGTATTATGTCTAGTGAAAGTAATAGTACAGTATGGATGTGTCAATCAGTATTATGTCTAGTGAAAGTAATAGTACAGTATGGATTGTCAATCAGTATTATGTCTAGTGAAAGTAATAGTACAGTATGGATTGTCAATTAGTATTATGTCTAGTTAAAGTAATAGTACAGTATGGATGTGTCAATCAGTATTATGTCTAGTGAAAGTAATAGTACAGTTGGATGTGTCAATCAGTATTATGTCTAGTTAAAGTAATAGTACAGTATGGATGTGTCAATCAGTATTATGTCTAGTTAATGTAATAGTACAGTATGGATGTGTCAATCAGTATTATGTCTAGTGGTGGAATTAGTTCAGGAGAGAAGTGTCAATCATTAGTATGTCTAGTGAAAGTAATAGTACAGTATGGATGTGTCAATCAGTATTATGTCTAGTGAAAGTAATAGTACAGTATGGATTGTCAATCAGTATTATGTCTAGTGAAAGTAATAGTACAGTATGGATGTGTCAATCAGTATTATGTCTAGTGAAAGTAATAGTACAGTATGGATTGTCAATCAGTATTATGTCTAGTGAAAGTAATAGTACAGTATGGATTGTCAATCAGTATTATGTCTAGTGAAAGTAATAGTACAGTATGGATGTGTCAATCAGTATTATGTCTAGTGAAAGTAATAGTACAGTATGGATTGTCAATCAGTATTATGTCTAGTGAAAGTAATAGTACAGTATGGATGTGTCAATCAGTATTATGTCTAGTGAAAGTAATAGTACAGTATGGATGTGTCAATCAGTATTATGTCTAGTGAAAGTAATAGTACAGTATGGATTGTCAATCAGTATTATGTCTAGTGAAAGTAATAGTACAGTATGGATGTGTCAATCAGTATTATGTCTAGTGAAAGTAATAGTACAGTATGGATGTGTCAATCAGTATTATGTCTAGTGAAAGTAATAGTACAGTATGGATTGTCAATCAGTATTATGTCTAGTGAAAGTAATAGTACAGTATGGATTGTCAATCAGTATTATGTCTAGTGAAAGTAATAGTACAGTATGGATTGTCAATCAGTATTATGTCTAGTGAAAGTAATAGTACAGTATGGATTGTCAATCAGTATTATGTCTAGTGAAAGTAATAGTACAGTATGGATGTGTCAATCAGTATTATGTCTAGTGAAAGTAATAGTACAGTATGGATTGTCAATCAGTATTATGTCTAGTGAAAGTAATAGTACAGTATGGATGTGTCAATCAGTATTATGTCTAGTGAAAGTAATAGTACAGTATGGATGTGTCAATCAGTATTATGTCTAGTGAAAGTAATAGTACAGTATGGATTGTCAATCAGTATTATGTCTAGTGAAAGTAATAGTACAGTATGGATGTGTCAATCAGTATTATGTCTAGTGAAAGTAATAGTACAGTATGGATGTGTCAATCAGTATTATGTCTAGTGAAAGTAATAGTACAGTATGGATGTGTCAATCAGTATTATGTCTAGTGAAAGTAATAGTACAGTATGGATTGTCAATCAGTATTATGTCTAGTGAAAGTAATAGTACAGTATGGATGTGTCAATCAGTATTATGTCTAGTGAAAGTAATAGTACAGTATGGATTGTCAATCAGTATTATGTCTAGTGAAAGTAATAGTACAGTATGGATGTGTCAATCAGTATTATGTCTAGTGAAAGTAATAGTACAGTATGGATTGTCAATCAGTATTATGTCTAGTGAAAGTAATAGTACAGTATGGATTGTCAATCAGTATTATGTCTAGTGAAAGTAATAGTACAGTATGGATTGTCAATCAGTATTATGTCTAGTGAAAGTAATAGTACAGTATGGATTGTCAATCAGTATTATGTCTAGTGAAAGTAATAGTACAGTATGGATTGTCAATCAGTATTATGTCTAGTGAAAGTAATAGTACAGTATGGATTGTCAATCAGTATTATGTCTAGTGAAAGTAATAGTACAGTATGGATTGTCAATCAGTATTATGTCTAGTGAAAGTAATAGTACAGTATGGATGTGTCAATCAGTATTATGTCTAGTGAAAGTAATAGTACAGTATGGATGTGTCAATCAGTATTATGTCTAGTGAAAGTAATAGTACAGTATGGATGTGTCAATCAGTATTATGTCTAGTGAAAGTAATAGTACAGTATGGATTGTCAATCAGTATTATGTCTAGTGAAAGTAATAGTACAGTATGGATTGTCAATCAGTATTATGTCTAGTGAAAGTAATAGTACAGTATGGATGTGTCAATCAGTATTATGTCTAGTGAAAGTAATAGTACAGTATGGATGTGTCAATCAGTATTATGTCTAGTGAAAGTAATAGTACAGTATGGATTGTCAATCAGTATTATGTCTAGTGAAAGTAATAGTACAGTATGGATTGTCAATCAGTATTATGTCTAGTGAAAGTAATAGTACAGTATGGATGTGTCAATCAGTATTATGTCTAGTGAAAGTAATAGTACAGTATGGATGTGTCAATCAGTATTATGTCTAGTGAAAGTAATAGTACAGTATGGATTGTCAATCAGTATTATGTCTAGTGAAAGTAATAGTACAGTATGGATTGTCAATCAGTATTATGTCTAGTGAAAGTAATAGTACAGTATGGATTGTCAATCAGTATTATGTCTAGTGAAAGTAATAGTACAGTATGGATTGTCAATCAGTATTATGTCTAGTGAAAGTAATAGTACAGTATGGATGTGTCAATCAGTATTATGTCTAGTGAAAGTAATAGTACAGTATGGATTGTCAATCAGTATTATGTCTAGTGAAAGTAATAGTACAGTATGGATGTGTCAATCAGTATTATGTCTAGTGAAAGTAATAGTACAGTATGGATGTGTCAATCAGTATTATGTCTAGTGAAAGTAATAGTACAGTATGGATTGTCAATTAGTATTATGTCTAGTGAAAGTAATAGTACAGTATGGATGTGTCAATCAGTATTATGTCTAGTGAAAGTAATAGTACAGTATGGAGGTGTCAATCAGTATTATGTCTAGTGAAAGTAATAGTACAGTATGGATGTGTCAATCAGTATTATGTCTAGTGAAAGTAATAGTACAGTATGGATTGTCAATTAGTATTATGTCTAGTGAAAGTAATAGTACAGTATGGATGTGTCAATCAGTATTATGTCTAGTGAAAGTAATAGTACAGTATGGATTGTCAATCAGTATTATGTCTAGTTAAAGTAATAGTACAGTATGGATGAGTCAATCAGTATTATGACCAGTGAAAGTAATAGTACAGTATGGATTGTCAATTAGTATTATGTCTAGTGAAAGTAATAGTACAGTAAGGATTGTCTATCAGTATTATGTCTAGTTAAAGTAATAGTACAGTATGGATTGTCAATTAGTATTATGTCTAGTGAAAGTAATAGTACAGTATGGATTGTCAATCAGTATTATGTCTAGTGAAAGTAATAGTACAATATGGATTGTCAATCAGTATTATGTCTAGTGAAAGTAATAGTACAGTATGGATTGTCAATCAGTATTATGTCTAGTGAAAGTAATAGTACAGTATGGATTGTCAATTAGTATTATGTCTAGTGAAAGTAATAGTACAGTATGGATGTGTCAATCAGTATTATGTCTAGTGAAAGTAATAGTACAGTATGGATGTGTCAATCAGTATTATGTCTAGGGAAAGTAATAGTACATTGTGGATTGTCAATTAGTATTATGTCTAGTGAAAGTAATAGTACAGTATGGATGTGTCAATCAGTATTATGTCTAGTGAAAGTAATAGTACAGTATTGAGGTGTCAATCAGTATGATGTCTAGTGAAAGTAATAGTACAGTATGGATGTGTCAATCAGTATTATGTCTAGGGAAAGTAATAGTACAGTGTGGATTGTCAATTAGTATTATGTCTAGTGAAAGTAATAGTACAGTATGGATGTGTCAATCAGTATTATGTCTAGTGAAAGTAATAGTACAGTGTGGATTGTCAATTAGTATTATGTCTAGTGAAAGTAATAGTACAGTATGGATGTGTCAATCAGTATTATGTCTAGTGAAAGTAATAGTACAGTATGGATGTGTCAATCAGTATTATGTCTAGTGAAAGTAATAGTACAGTATGGATTGTCAATTAGTATTATGTCTAGTGAAAGTAATAGTACAGTATGGATGTGTCAATCAGTATTATGTCTAGTGAAAGTAATAGTACAGTATGGATGTGTCAATCAGTATTATGTCTAGTGAAAGTAATAGTACAGTATGGATTGTCAATTAGTATTATGTCTAGTGAAAGTAATAGTACAGTATGGATGTGTCAATCAGTATTATGTCTAGTGAAAGTAATAGTACAGTATGGATTGTCAATCAGTATTATGTCTAGTGAAAGTAATAGTACAGTATGGATGTGTCAATCAGTATTATGTCTAGTGAAAGTAATAGTACAGTATGGATGTGTCAATCAGTATTATGTCTAGTTAAAGTAATAGTACAGTATGGATTGTCAATTAGTATTATATCTAGTGAAAGTAATAGTACAGTATGGATGTGTCAATCAGTATTATGTCTAGTGAAAGTAATAGTACAGTATGGATGTGTCAATCAGTATTATGTCTAGTTAAAGTAATAGTACAGTATGGATGTGTCAATCAGTATTATGTCTAGTTAAAGTAATAGTACAGTATGGATTGTCAATTAGTATTATGTCTAGTGAAAGTAATAGTACAGTATGGATTGTCAATCAGTATTATGTCTAGTGAAAGTAATAGTACAGTATGGATGTGTCAATCAGTATTATGTCTAGTGAAAGTAATAGTACAGTATGGATGTGTCAATCAGTATTATGTCTAGTGAAAGTAATAGTACAGTATGGATTGTCAATCAGTATTATGTCTAGTGAAAGTAATAGTACAGTATGGATTGTCAATCAGTATTATGTCTAGTGAAAGTAATAGTACAGTATGGATGTGTCAATCAGTATTATGTCTAGTGAAAGTAATAGTACAGTATGGATGTGTCAATCAATATTATGTCTAGTGAAAGTAATAGTACAGTATGGATTGTCAATTAGTATTATGTCTAGTGAAAGTAATAGTACAGTATGGATGTGTCAATCAGTATTATGTCTAGTGAAAGTAATAGTACAGTATGGATGTGTCAATCAGTATTACAGGATGTCTAGTCAGGGTAACGGTATATATCGTCAACATCCCTGATATCGGCCGGCACCTATTTTCGGTCTTTGGTTATTCACGTGATTTTTGTTTACATCCGGAACGCGAATGACGTCATTTCTATTTAAAACAGCTGCTTTGGTTCTTATGGGTTCACATATTACTTATCAAAGAGCAAACTACGCGTAAAGCAGATAAATGTTCACATTGCATTTGAAAGTATGCAAATGTTGATATTTACTATTTATGCTAATTCAGTTTCATCCAATTTTTCCCCAAACCCAGCCTGGCGTCTATTCACCAAGTACACTGACAAAATGCATATCCGGCTGTTAGAGACATGGGATTGCCAGTAAAATCGGTAGCAAGACAGTATGGTGTGCCACTCTCCACATTAAAGATTTTGGATTTTATTCTTTATTTACGTCTCATCAATGTACAACAAACAACATTCAATATAATAAAAACATATCGATGTACATTGCCACTCAATAATGAATTATAAGAGACAGTAACAATTCACAATAGAACACGATTCAACATATAAGTTTCTTAAAACTAGAGTTTATATAGGTTGATCCAGACCGATACTCTCACAAACTGAAGACAATCGTCAAAATGGTGACGGGCACATTGCCACCATTACACCACAGCCGCAAAACGTCACCATGGGTAACCGCTATCAGTGAGATTCTCGGTCCAAAACAAGACCTACTCTTAGATATAAATGTGTTAAATCTAAATTGCCTACGCTAATCTTATCTAAGAAGTGCTTAAAATATTTATTAAAACACTGATATTGAAAAAGAGCACTAACGCGCTTATTAATTAAAAAATGGTATAAAAAAACAATTATCACCTCTGATCAGATCAGTGATGAACTGATTAGCATAGACTATTTAGTTGGCAATAAAAAAGTATTCATAGTATTAAGAAACAATTGAGATACATTATTTACATGCTAAATATATATTAAATGACATTTCTCTCCATGTCATAAATTCCTCCGTTTCGAGTAACAATTATTACTATGCCCAATGTTAATTAGCTTTTTGGGACTTAACTGTAATCAATTTTCAAGGTAGGCCGATAATAGGTACTTTATTCGACGCCATGTTGAAATCGCAAGCAAGTGAACGTATATTTTATTTTGAACGTTTGTTATGCAATCTCAGTTTAGACAATTGCATTAAATGCAGAAATGATCATTTTACATAGTAATATTATTACACTTGCCGTAAAAGAGACCGACTATAAGACATTCACCGAAAAGCCTTAGACGGTCGATTACCGGTACGCCAATGGTAATGGGTGTGCAAATTTGTATTATGTCTCTAAATGTAGAGACCAGATGAGTGTATCAATCTGTCTTATATATTGGTAGAGTGACGTGTCAATGCATCAATTGAGATTGTTTGCTCGAGATATGCATGAGGTATTCATATTATTATATCTGACTAGGAAAATGGTCGATGCTTAAAATACAGCACGCACTCTTGGAGTTTTACTACACACTCGCACGTGTAAGTTATAACGTTTAGCAGGACAGTCTCACCTTGTTTTTACACAGAATGTATTAGCCTATGACGTCCTTTCCCAATAGCCGGAACACTTGTAAAACAAATAGGCTTTCCCTACTTTCGGTTTCGATTCGAAGGGGATTTTCCAACAGTTTCACGATTATTAATTTTACTAATAGCTCACTTAATCAAACAACGCCCACCGCCTCATATAAACACACACACTCATGTAAACACCACCCACAATAATGTTCAGTTTATTGAATTTGGCCAGTAACTGGTAGAAGTGCTGTTGAAATAAGTAACTGGTGTCCACTAGTAATATATGCCATACAGGTACAATACCCGTACCATTCTGTCCACAAGTGTGTCCAAAACGTAATATTAACTTCTTGTATGATGAATAACGTTATTGTACAATGATGCAAACGCCTGTTTGTATTCATTGATTTTCTTCACCATCATTCAAAATTTAAAATCTCTCACTATTGTTTAATGTGGTTGGAAATTCAATCAGGGGAAAATTTTAAAACGAGAGGTGATTAGAGTACTTAGAGATGTGGCATTATGCAATATAGAAATAGCGCATACACTGTTTGCAGATGATGCTACGCATGTCGCTAACGGCACCAGTTTTGTAATACTAATAAAACCCATATCTAATGTCTCAGATTAAATTCCATACTTAAAGCAGTATTACATCGTGTGAAATAAAAGATATTTGAAAAATTCAATTTTTACGTATGGGTAGCAATGCTGCTACACATTCTAACATTATACTTTGTATGCTTATGTTCATTTGGTAAACAGTGTTTTATTGCGATAAATCAAACTCGAAACCGAAAGTAGGACTTTCCGAGTCGATCGGTAACGCACTTGTTTACAACGGGAACTCATTGTCCGCACTTGTTTACATTCGGAATGCATCGTCCCCATTTGTCCCACGTTGTCTTTTTTAATTAAATCACTTGATATGTTGATTCATACCTCTGTTAGCTAAGTCTTTTAGGGACATTTCTACATCCCCGCAAGGGGTTTGACATTAGAGGAAGATAGATAGATAGATAGATAGATAGATAGATAGATAGATAGATAGATAGATAGATAGATAGATAGATAGATAGATAGATAGATAGATAGATAGATAGATAGATAGATAGATAGATAGATAGATAGATAGATAGATAGATAGATAGATAGATAGATAGATAGATAGATAGATAGATAGATAGATAGATAGATAGATAGATAGATAGATAGATAGATAGATAGATAGATAGATAGATAGATAGATAGATAGATAGATAGATAGATAGATAGATAGATAGATAGATAGATAGATAGATAGATAGATAGATAGATAGATAGATAGATAGATAGATAGATAGATAGATAGATAGAAATAGATAGATAGATAGATAGATAGATAGATAGATAGATGATAGATAGATAGATAGATAGATAGATAGATAGATAGATAGATAGAGATAGATAGATAGATAGAAGATATAGATAGATAGATAGATAGATAGATAGATAGATAGATAGATAGATAGATAGATAGATAGATAGATAGAGATAGATAGATAGATAGATAGATAGATAGATAGATAGATAGATAGATAGATAGATAGATAGATAGATAGATAGATAGATAGATAGATAGATAGATAGATAGATAGATAGATAGATAGATAGATAGATAGATGATAGATAGATAGATAGATAGATAGATAGATAGATAGATAGATAGATAGATAGATAGATAGATAGATAGATAGATAGATAGATAGATAGATAGATAGATAGATAGATAGATAGATAGATAGATAGATAGATAGATAGATAGATAGATAGATAGATAGATAGATAGATAGATAGATAGATAGATAGATAGATAGATAGATAGATAGATAGATAGATAGATAGATAGATAGATAGATAGATAGATAGATAGTCTTTCATGTTCAAAATATATACGTTGTTTTCTACATCCTCTGTTTCACGCATGCGCGCTGCGCTGTGCGTGTTGACAGTTCGTGTATTGATAAACAAATTCGCGTATACGACGGTTTAAATTTATTGGAATTTTATCATTTCTGAGCGACTATTTCGATTTTTGTAAACACACACACATAGTATTTATATTTTACCCAAAACATCCTTTATTACGATGTAATGCTGCTTTAAGAAATGCGAAGCTTCAAAATAAGGTTTACTAGAAACAACCAACATTGAATTTTGTAAAATGAAATACTTTTCCTTGTCCCTTTCTACTGCTACGAAACTTTGAATCACTTTTAGAACAAATGTCAGTTAAACAACTGAAATATATTTAAGGTAAGTGTAGTTGTTGGAAGCTATCACTGATTGGCAAAACAAACAGTTCTAACAACAGTAGCATTTTCTAAACATGTTTATCACAGTCTCAAAGATATAAACAAATTAAGTATACACATAACTACAAGATTGTGAGAATGGCGGTCTAAGAATAATTGCTCATTTACAATCTGTTCAAAGTAACAAACCCTGGCATATAGCCACGTTTTCTAAAGAAAATGATATACGTGCGTTCACCATCGATAAAGAACTGCACAACTTCAATCAACACATAATGTAAATAGATTTTATTATGATATAATGGTAAATAAAATCACATTAAATAAATTTTGTATCGTGTACATCAAATCACAACGAAAAAGTCATAGCAACTGTAAATGTGAAATTGAAAACTTTAAGCCAGACAATGAAATTTACACAAGTAGATTGTAATTCAAAATACACAATTGACACAACACTATGTGCCTTAAATACCTTAAACCTCCCAACAATACAATACTACTGGAGCAACCATTTTATCAACCATTAGTGGTTTTGTTTTTAAATCAAAATGCACCTTAATAAAGAGACCCAATAAGTTATTATCTGCAGGAGTTGCTAACCCTAACCCTGCTGCGTGAACGTTTTCACAAACTTAATTCCTAAATAACAGAAATGATCGACTTCGTGTAATATATCCCATTCACATACACACCATTCACATGCCATTTACACAACATTAGCACACCATTCACATGCCATTTACACAACATTAGCACACCATTCACATACCATTTACACAACATTAGCACACCATTCACATGCCATTAACACAACATTAGCACACCATTCACATGCCATTTACACAACATTAGCACACCATTCACATACCATTCACACAACATTAGCACACCATTCACATACCATTCACACAACATTAGCACACCATTCACATACCATTCACACAACATTAGCACACCATTCACATACCA
This sequence comes from Archivesica marissinica, assembly GCA_014843695.1. Taxonomy (NCBI): domain Eukaryota; kingdom Metazoa; phylum Mollusca; class Bivalvia; order Venerida; family Vesicomyidae; genus Archivesica; species Archivesica marissinica. Next base: position 98,986,586 of record CM026387.1, on the reverse strand, counting down.
TTCACGCAACACTAGCACACCATTCACATACCATTCACACAACATTAGCACACCATTCAAACAACATTAGCACACCATTCACATGCCATTCACACAACATTAGCACACCATTCACGTGCCATTTACACAACATTAGCACACCATTAACATGCCATTTACACAACATTAGCACACCATTCACATGCCATTCACACAACATTAGCACACCATTCACGTGCCATTTACACAACATTAGCACACCATTAACATGCCATTTACACAACATTAGCACACCATTCACATGCCATTCACACAACATTAGCACACCATTCACATGCCATTTACACAACATTAGCACACCATTAACATGTCATTTACACAACACTAGCACACCATTCACATGCCATTCAATCAACATTAGCACACCATTCACGTGCCATTTACACAACATTAGCACACCATTCACGTGCCATTCACACAACATTAGCACACTATTCACATGCCATTTACACAACATTAGCACACCATTCACATACCATTCACACAACATTAGCACACTATTCACGTGCCATTTACACAACATTAGCACACCATTAACATACCATTCACACAACATTAGCACACCATCCACGTGCCATTTACACAACATTAGCACACCATTTACATACCATTCACACAACATTAACACACCATTCACATACCATTCACAAAACATTAGCACACCATTCACATACCATTTACACAACATTAGCACACTATTCACGTGCCATTTACACAACATTAGCACACCATTTACATACCATTCACACAACATTAACACACCATTCACATACCATTCACACAACATTAGCACACCATTCACATGCCATTTACACAACAATAGTGCACTATGCACGTGCCATTTACACAACATTAGCACACTATTTACATACCATTCACACAACATTAACACACCATTCACATGCCATTCACACAACATTAGCACACCATTCATATACCATTCACACAACATTAGCACACCATTCACGTGCCATTTACACAACATTAGCACACTATTCATGTGCCATTTACACAACATTAGCACACCATTTACATACCATTCACACAACATTAACACACCATTCACATACCATTTACACAACATTAGCACACCATTCACATACCATTCACACAACATTAGCACACCATTCACATACCATTCACAAAACATTAGCACACCATTCACATGCCATTAACAGACCATCAATTTAAACTCATGTTTCTACTCTCGTTTTTCAAATATGCATACATTAGTTTTGCTTGTAATTATTGTTAACTCTAATTTAGTTGAGTAACCGTATATATGCTGTATGTATGGGTCACAATGAGTAACCTTATATATGCTGTATTTACGGGTCACAATGTGTAACCATATGTATGCTGTATGTACGGGTCACAATGAGTAACCTTATATATGCTGTATGTACGGGTCACAATGAGTAACCTTATATATGCTGTATGTACAGGTCACAATGAGTAACCTTATGTATGCTGTATGTACGGGTCACAATGTGTAACCATATATATGCTGTATGTACGGGTCACAATGAGTAACCGTATATATGCTGTATGTACAGGTCACAATGAGTAACCTTATATATGCTGTATGTACGGGTCACAATGAGTAACCGTATATATGCTGTATGTACAGGTCACAATGAGTAACCTTATATATGCTGTATGTATGGGTCACAATGAGTAACCGTATAAATGCTGTATGTACAGGTCACAGTGAGTAACCTTATATATGCTGTATGTACAGGTCACATTGAGTAACCTTATATATGCTGTATGTACAGGTCACAATGAGTAACCTTATATATGATGTATGTACAGATCACATTGAGTAACCGTATATATGCTGTATGTACAGGTCACATTGAGTAACCTTATATATGCTGTATGTACAGGTCACAATGAGTAACCTTATATATACTGTATGTACAGGTCACATTGAGTAACCGTATATATGCTGTATGTACAGGTCACAATGAGTAACCTTATATATGATGTATGTACCGGTCACAATGAGTAACCTTATATATGTTGTATGTACAGGTCACATTGAGTAACCGTATATATGCTGTATGTACAGGTAAAATGAGTAACCTTATATATGCTGTATGTACAGGTCACAATGAGTAACCTTATATATGCATTATGTACAGGTCACATTGAGTAACCGTATATATGCTGTATGTACAGGTCACAATGAGTAACCTTATATATGATGTATGTACGGGTCACAATGAGTAACCGTATATATGCTGTATGTACAGGTCACATTGAGTAACCGTATATATGCTGTATGTACGGGTCACAATGAGTAACCTTATATATGCTGTATGTACGGGTCACAATGAGTAACCGTATATATGCTGTATGTACGGGTCACAATGTGTAACCTTATATATACTGTATGTACAGGTCACATTGAGTAACCGTATATATGCTGTACGTACAGGTCACAATGAGTAACCTTATATATGATGTATGTATAGGTCACAATGAGTAACCTTATATATGCTGTATGTACAGGTCACATTGAGTAACCGTATATATGCTGTGTATGTACAGGTCACAATGAGTAACCTTATATATGATGTATGTACAGGTCACATTGAGTAACCGTATATATGCTATATGTACAGGTAAAATGAGTAACCTTATATATGCTGTATGTACAGGTCACAATGAGTAACCTTATATATGCATTATGTACAGGTCACATTGAGTAACCGTATATATGCTGTATGTACAGGTCACAATGAGTAACCTTATATATGATGTATGTACGGGTCACAATGAGTAACCTTATATATGCTGTATTTACGGGTCACAATGAGTAACCGTATATATGCTGTATGTACGGGTCACACTGAGTAACCGTATATATGCTGTATGTACAGGTCACAATGAGTAACCGTATATATGCTGTATGTACGGGTCACAATGAGTAACCTTATATATGCTGTATGTACGGGTCACAATGTGTAACCTTATATATGATGTATGTACATGTCACAATGAGTAACCTTATATATGCTGTATGTACAGGTCACAATGAGTAACCTTATGTATGCTGTATGTACGGGTCACAATGTGTAACCATATATATGCTGTATGTACGGGTCACAATGAGTAACCGTATATATGCTGTATGTACAGGTCACAATGAGTAACCTTATATATGCTGTATGTACGGGTCACAATGAGTAACCGTATATATGCTGTATGTACAGGTCACAATGAGTAACCTTATATATGCTGTATGTATGGGTCACAATGAGTAACCGTATAAATGCTGTATGTACAGGTCACAGTGAGTAACCTTATATATGCTGTATGTACAGGTCACATTGAGTAACCTTATATATGCTGTATGTACAGGTCACAATGAGTAACCTTATATATGATGTATGTACAGATCACATTGAGTAACCGTATATATGCTGTATGTACAGGTCACATTGAGTAACCTTATATATGCTGTATGTACAGGTCACAATGAGTAACCTTATATATACTGTATGTACAGGTCACATTGAGTAACCGTATATATGCTGTATGTACAGGTCACAATGAGTAACCTTATATATGATGTATGTACAGGTCACAATGAGTAACCTTATATATGCTGTATGTACAGGTCACATTGAGTAACCGTATATATGCTGTATGTACAGGTCACAATGAGTAACCTTATATATGATGTATGTACAGGTCACATTGAGTAACCGTATATATGCTATATGTACAGGTAAAATGAGTAACCTTATATATGCTGTATGTACAGGTCACAATGAGTAACCTTATATATGCATTATGTACAGGTCACATTGAGTAACCGTATATATGCTGTATGTACAGGTCACGATGAGTAACCTTATATATGATGTATGTACGGGTCACAATGAGTAACCGTATATATGCTGTATGTACAGGTCACATTGAGTAACCGTATATATGCTGTATGTACGGGTCACAATGAGTAACCTTATATATGCTGTATGTACGGGTCACAATGAGTAACCGTATATATGCTGTATGTACGGGTCACAATGTGTAACCTTATATATACTGTATGTACAGGTCACATTGAGTAACCGTATATATGCTGTATGTACAGGTCACAATGAGTAACCTTATATATGATGTATGTACAGGTCACATTGAGTAACCGTATATATGCTATATGTACAGGTAAAATGAGTAACCTTATATATGCTGTATGTACAGGTCACAATGAGTAACCTTATATATGCATTATGTATAGGTCACATTGAGTAACCGTATATATGCTGTATGTACAGGTCACAATGAGTAACCTTATATATGATGTATGTACGGGTCACAATGAGTAACCGTATATATGCTGTATGTACGGGTCACAATGAGTAACCGTATATATGCTGTATGTACAGGTCACATTGAGTAACCGTATATATGCTGTATGTACGGGTCACAAGTATTGATCATTGGACTATACAGTTTATTATTTTCATGAAGCTGATTCTGGTGATACAGTAAAACATTGGTTTCATACAGTATGTTATTGATCACACCTACATAATAGCTAAATATATCAGTGAATGACATACCCCCCCCCCCCAATGTTTTACATAGGGGATGTTGACATCCTGTGTTAAATTCATGTCCGGCTGGGGTAGTCGTATGTCCTTATTTTGCTTTATTCAGAGATGGTGATAGTTGTTATGCACATGAGCAATTACAATAGTATACTATTAACATACACAGTGAGGTATAAGCATGTTATTATATCGAGGGTTGAACGCAAGACTGTCGTAACTACGGTTTGGAAAACTTTTCAATAGACACAAAAACTGTCTGTTTTCTTTAACATTTACTTTTTACCAATACACAAAGGTTTTTAATATGGTGTTACAGAACATAGAAGATAAAAGTATGATGACACATTATTTGCGAAAGAGATATTAAAGAGATATTGACTTATTACACTGGTGTGCGCTTTTACTATTATTTTTGGATATATTTTGGCCGCAAGACAGTAGTAACTTGATTAGCAAAGCCAACATAAAATGCCTGCAATATAGTAGTAAATCTTGTGGTAAGGACATTTAGTGGTTGAGTTCTTATTATTTTTCAATAACTGTCAAGAAATTAACTAGACCATTATAAACTAGCAATGTGTATCATGCTTATTTTCAAGACTTTGAGTCCCAACATGAGAAAAGTGGTCTTACAGCATGTGCGAAATGTGTATGCCTAGAATAGTCGCCGCATACTCGCAGTCTGATCAGGGTTGCAGATGCTTAAGATATTGAGGAATATATAGAGCGAGTGATGCAGACCATTTTGCATAGATACTGCTTAACCAAACTCAAGTACATTAATAGTGGATGCATATTGTGTCTTATTCCCGATAAAAACAGAAGACTCGGATCAGCATGCACATCAATGCAGTGTGATCTGGGCATTCACTGTTGATATAAGCCATGAATAGGTCTCTTAAAAGCTTTACAATGAACAGCGACGACCTTGATCAGACAGCATTTATATGTAGGATGAGCTAGCCCCACAATTCACATACACATACATGTATTCCACATGCCTTTTAACCCTAGCCAACCTATTATTACCCACTCCATGTGAAATGCACCCCTTTCCATCAATTCATCTCATTTTAGCAATAGTTCTCTCCAAACCATTTTCATTGCTTACCATCTCTTACCATGCCTATTTTATGAGTCATGACATAGGCATACTGCAGAATTAAAGTGTGAACATTATTTAGTAAACAACAATTATTGCGAAACAAGCTTTCAAATCTGATGTTAATCACTCTTGCTGGTGTGGATGAAAGCGAATACTATGTATATATGTATGTAGTCCTTTAGGGTGGGAGGAAATCAGAGTATCTGAAGAAAACCCATCTACCGGTCCATGGAATGAACCCGGGTATCATTGGTGAGAAGCGAATATGTTAACCACTGCGCTAATCGGAGAGTGGGCTGTCCAAATTGTTGATTTTGTGTACTGTTTTGTTATCCTAATTCTACTTGCTTTCTTCTTAATTATATTAATGGGTTCATCATCAACTAGACTTACTGCAATAGCAGTATCTAAGTATGTATAATACAAGCCTACATGAATAGCATCAGTCAAAGCACTCTGCTTCAACATCAACAATATGGTTAATATCGTCAGTTCCAGATTCATTACTGAATCAACAGTGACTGTTACTATATTAATAATAACTTTTATTTCCTCCAATTATAGGAGAGCACAACAGTAAATATTTACATATACGAATATACAAATTACACAGGAGAATGATACTAGTGTAGCATGGATTGTGGACCAAACAAGGAATGGTAGTCATTACCCTTCACAATGATACTAGTGTAGCATGGATTGTGGACCAAACAAGGAATGGTAATCATTACCCTTCACAATGATAATAGTGTAGCATGGATTGTGGACCAAACAAGGAATGGTAATCATTACCCTTCACAATGATACTAGTGTAGCATGGAGTGTGGACCAAACAAGGAATGGTAATCATTACCCTTCACAATGATACTAGTGTAGCATGGATTGTGGACCAAACAAGGAATGGTAGTCATTACCCTTCACAATGATACTAGTGTAGCATGGATTGTGGACCAAACAAGGAATGGTAGTCATTACCCTTCACAATGATACTAGTGTAGCATGGATTGTGGACCAAACAAGGAATGGTAGTCATTACCCTTCACAATGATACTAGTGTAGCATGGATTGTGGACCAAACAAGGAATGGTAGTCATTACCCTTCACAATGATACTAGTGTAGCATGGATTGTGGACCAAACAAGGAATGGTAGTCATTACCCTTCACAATGATACTAGTGTAGCATGGATTGTGGACCAAACAAGGAATGGTAGTCATTACCCTTCACAATGATACTAGTGTAGCATGGATTGTGGACCAAACAAGGAATGGTAGTCATTACCCTTCACAATGATACTAGTGTAGCATGGATTGTGGACCAAACAAGGAATGGTAGTCATTACCCTTCACAATGATACTAGTGTAGCATGGATTGTGGACCAAACAAGGAATGGTAGTCATTACCCTTCACAATGATACTAGTGTAGCATGGATTGTGGACATTCGCGGAGGATAGATATATAGACGGTTTGGTACGGAGAATGTACAGGCAATAGAGACAACACTAGCTGGTTCCTAATCAAAAAGAGGCACAGGACAAACTAGAGTGAAAGGCCTGGACAGACAGTAAAATGGAGGCTATATTTGCGTACGACAGTGATGATAGTAAAACAAGTGACGAATCAGACACAGACAACAGTGCAGCAACTGATTTATTGTCACACTTAAAGCCAGTTGATAAAACAAATTCTGTTTCAAAAACAATTTCTCTAAATTCGACCCCTATTGTCGTACCAACAGTAAGTATCGATAAATGAGGCAAATTCAGTGTTTTGTTACTAAGTTTAACTAAGGTACACACATGTAAAACGTTCTTGGTATGACATAACTAATTCAATGTTCAAACATCAAAATAAGGGAAAGCAAGCTCCCATCTTTTCAATTTGCGACGATGCAGTATCCCGGCGTGACGAGTTTTAACTAGAAATTATGCCTTGCTGTTGTCCTTATAGCACTCCCAGTAGTCCATACATGCATAAAAACAGTGGTCATAGACGTTGATGAATACTGTTTATTCTTGCGTTTGGGAGCCTGCACAGATATTGGTTGGGCTCTCTATTTTACTATCGCAGAGTGATCATAGCAATAACGTATATAATGCATATCGTCCGACTCCTTATAACGACGCTCACATGAAACGACGCGGCTTATGTTTTGAAATTTGACCTCGTTTTCAATATTCACAATATCCGGTGACGTTATTTTCATCTGCAGTGGTTGTAAACATGATACGGGATTCCCCAGACTAAATGTGGAAAGTGAGAGATTACAAGATAATTTTTATATCAATGTTATTGCAATCAGTCTGTTTTAACAGCAACATTCAAATGCAACTTTGTGCATTACATAGCTATTATTTTGCAATATGCTACTGCAAACATAACAATTTGTGGTCTGTCTGCTCAGCTAAGCTCTGCGTATCGGTAGGTCACGTGACAATTGATTCACTGTTAGGAAAGGTGTATGCGTTATATACGTTATTGCTGTGATCCCTCTGTGATAGTAAAATAGATCTCGAACTAATCAATATCTGTGCAGGCTCACAAACGCAAGAATAAACAGTATGCAGCAACTTCTATGACCACTGTTTTTATGCATGTACGGACTACTGGGAGTGCTATAAGGACAACAGCAAGGCATAATTTCTAGTTAAATGTTATTATTTACAAATTGTTCATAGTTATAGTTTATATACGGCAAAACAGGGACACTTTTCCTGTTTATTAGCATAATTAAATAAAGGCATGTTGTACACTCAGTTTTAATGTAATTTAGTGATGCAGAATTAATTTTCAGGCTAGTTTGAGATGACGTATAATACATGTAATGCGCAGAGCAGATACAGGAGAGTGAATTAACTATATTTAGAATGACATTAGTCAACCAATGAAATGCGTCGTAATAGACGTTTCTCGGCTCAGAGGAATTCCCAATAGCGGCATGAGTCGATGTGATATTTTGACACTAAATAAGCGTAATAAGCATAATTTCTCGCGTTGAATATGTAGAAAAGGATCTATTTATACAGATAATACACTATTTACATGAGTTCATTCGTTTTTATGTTAAGTCATTGTTGATTCTTTGCTTAGATGCGTCGGAACTCGGTATTCAAGGATACACCTTTCCTAACAGCAAAGAAAGAGCGGAAAAGTTAGTGACCCGACGTGGGACTCGAAACAACGACCTCCCGAACACTAGTCGGACAGCTCTACGAACACTAGTCGGACAGCTCTACGAACACTAGTCGGACAGCTCTACGAACACTAGTCGGACAGCTCTACGAACACTAGTCGGACAGCTCTATGAACACTAGTCGTACAGCTCTACGAACACTAGTCGGACAGCTCTACGAACACTAGTCGCACAGCTCTATGAACACTAGTCGCACAGCTCTACGAACACTAGTCGTACAGCTCTACGAACACTAGTCGGACAGCTCTACGAACGGAGGCACAATTTACCCAATTTTACCCAATTCCACCCAAATCTACATGTGTTTGGGCTTTATGCAGGTAAATAAAGTTATTTATCCCATACTTACAGGACTAAAAACTTCATTGTGTCATTTTAAGTCGTGTTTTGTACAAATAATGCACTAAATCGATCTTTTTACATCCCTAGGTCAAGGGAGGCTACTGCTATGCAACATAAAAGGGACATAACCGTGTATCAACAAACACTTCCACAATATGATAGATTCATAAATATATGCATGCACATACCGATTCTGAATTACATAATGCAACTATATATACATGTATATATGCTGAATATGGGTCTAGCAGTTTATAATAAATCATATCATATTCAGAAATATTTAAAATAGACAGCGTTCGCTTAATCTGCCCAATTAGGTAATAAAGTAATTAATAATATCTCGCGAGCAGTTAACACCGTGTCACTTGATTTTACTGGAATGTACCGTCAAAAAGCTCAACGCCCGTGAAACGCTGGTTGTCAGATCAATGTATTGAACAATGGGAAAACCCGAAAAAGCGCCGTACTTCATCATCATCGCTGTGTCCGCTTATTTATATTCACTATATAATATTATTGTATAGTCCCATTACATTAGTTGAGAATAGTCTTCAATGTGCGGGCGTAAATCCTCATGCCAAAGATCGATTTAGTGCATTATTTGTACAAAACACGACTTAAAATGACACAATGAAGTTTTTAGTCCTGTAAGTATGGGATATATTACTTTATTTACCTGTATAAAGCCCAAACACATGTAGATTACTAGATTTGGGTAGAATTGGGTGGAATTGGGTAAATCGTGCCACCCCTCTACGAACACTAGTCGTACAGCTCTACGAACACTAGTCGGACAGCTCTACGAACACTAGTCGCACAGCTCTACGAACCGAGCTAGTCGGTCCGTTGTTCTACCCACGCCGAAATACACTACAATATTTTGAAACTTTTTGGACATGAACGGTTATAAATGTGTGCATTGGTGTTAAGAATAATCCAAAATATACAAGGTTCCTGCTGTCGGTCGCCAATTGCGACAAAAAACTAAAATATTGGCGCTAAATTTTGTGATGTGGCGCAACTTTTTGTTTTTAATTATTTTTTCCCACATGTTTTGTCGAATACATGGCTTCAAATATTTATTTGTGAACTATATGGCTCTTAGTTGGCTCCAGTGTTTTTCAATTGGTGACGGAAGTGGAGCAGACAAACATTCAGATAGAGAATATAGATATTAAGAATGTTTAAAATATATTGTCTAACCGTTGTGCATATCATTTAGCTAGAAATATATTTAGTACATTTCGCATATGAACAATTGGATATTAAATGAAATCTTATTTGGTTCACTGTAATGGCACGGAGATAATTCTTGTAAACATTTTCGTCTAATGATTTCTATTTTTCGCAATAATCAAATATTCAAAATGGACGATTTGGAATGGCGAAACTCTGCCATGAAATTTAAACGTTTGATTTCTTGTATAATATTGTGTCAAGAGACATTATAGACTGTGCAGAATTCAAACAACGGTATGTGTGTTCATCTTGTAAACAATTTTAATTTATAAAAACAACTTTTTAGAATATAAAAAAATATGCTACTCGTAATTGAGGTTTAACGTTTAGACTTTGAAAAATGCCTGGATAGTAAAATGCAGGGATTATTCTAGAGGGCGATGTGGGCGAAATAGTCGCCCTAGGACCCCTGACTTCGTCCATTGGGGGCCCCACTTCTCCCTAAAACAAAATAAGTTTTTATTTTATTATTTGGTTTTTACTATTTTCAAACAAAATTTTGTCTAGTAAGATACACTGGCCCATTATAAAGTACTCCTTCTATTCAAATGTTGTATTTAATGCTTGTACTGTGCATTTTAACCCAATTTTGCAGAAGTATATTAAAGAACACCATTTAAGGAAGCTTCGATCACGTGCTTTCTCACTTCTCCCAACAATTCTGACCTAGAATGAACCCTGGTAAAATGTCACATTTTTCAAGTCTAAATATTTGGACTAATAACTTCTATGATCTATCGTACCTCGAGTGTTACAAATTATCAAATGTTGTCTTCTTCTCCTTCTTCTCTGTTAATGGCTAACAGTCAACAATTGAGCTATTATGGCCATGCATGGGGGGTTAGAAAAGTGAGCTACCAGGCCACCTCAGCTACTATAATTCCACCAAAGAGGACATTGGTAGTGTGATAAAAAAAAAACGTGCAAAAACCTAAAACCATAAGCCTAAAAAGCCCTTAAGCCTACAATATGTACATATACTAGAAGTGTGCAAAGAGAGGTTAGTAGTTGTTAAAAACAAGTGTGTTCTGTTATGGCTTCATCATCGATGCAGTCAGCGCTGACTACATGAGATGGCAGTATGTTCCATTGAACAATTGTTCTCGGAAAGTATGAGCACTTGAAATAGTCAACTGTTGTGAACGGAATGTGATATGCCAAATGGTGGTAACGTCGTGACTGTGTGCTGTAAGGTGTGAGATATTATGATGGATTGACAGCCACATGATTATTTACCATTTTATAGAACACTGTTTGTTTTTCGTCTACTTTCTAAGGAGTTCCATTTCAGATCATTCGTTATATTAGTGACTGTGCCCGGGGTCTTGCTGTATGTGTTGGTGACGAAGCGTGCAACCTGTTTTTGAATATTTTCAACTCTTGTATTCTCATTGTCTTTCTGTGTGTGTGGATCTCATACTGATGAGCAATATTCGAATGTACGTCTGACAATAGAGTTATAAGCAGCTTGTTTGGTTGTTTTGCGTGCTGAATGAAAATTCCTTTTTAAGAAGCCTAAGCTCTGGCTGGATTTACTAGTTATTTTATTTATGTGCGGAGTCCATGAGAGATTGGATGAAATTTCTACACCAAGATAAGTTGCTTGAGATACGGTAGATAAAGTTTGTTTGTGCAGGGTATATACTGTTGTGATCTTTCGTTTTGATCTTGTGACATGCATGATATGGCATTTACTGATGTTGAAGCTCCATCTTCCATTTCTGCTCCCATTCTGCTAGCTTGTCTAGATCATACTGTAATTGTATGGAGTCTTGAGCAGAATGAATGGCTCTATAAATAACGCAGTCATCAGCAAAGAGTCTGACATGGGACTTTACAGTTGCTGGAAGGTCATTTATGTAGAGCAGAAATAGAAGAGACCCCAACACTGACCCTTGGGGGACTCCTGATAGTACAGATGCCGATGTAGATGTCGCCCCATCAACAACAACTTGGGGCCGCGCTGACAGTCGCCAGAGTAGCCATTGGCTAAAATATGGCAAAATTGGCTAATAAAAACTCAGTTTTTCGGAAATGATAAAAACGGCGAAAATGTGTAGAATATCCGGCAAAAAAATTATTCACTCAAGCTTGCAATTTTATCTTTAACTCTCTAACCCTGTGAATGCATTTTAAAATGATACTGAAAATGAAAGTTGACACAATTTGTCATGTAATGTATCATTGCAAATGTAACCCTTACCTCAGTTGTAGTTTATGGGCATACAGCATTGAAGTGGTACAATTGCATGATACATTAAAATATATTATAATAAATATACTATCAAAACTCTGTTTGGGAAAAATGGCATGCGGTGGAATTGGCTAAAGGAAGTACAGAGCAGGCCCTGCAACTTGTTGCGTTCTATGACCTAGGAAAGCTTTCACCCAAGAAAGAGCACTACCCATGATGCCATAGTGAGTTAGCTTATGCTGTAATCTACCATGATGGACCACATTAAACGCCAAGTAAAGTGATCATTTTTGCATTTAATGCAATTGTCTAAACTGAGATTCCATAACAAATGTTCAAAATAAAATGCACTTGCACTCGCTTGTGATTTCAACATGGCGTTGAAAAAAGTATCTATTTTCGGCCGACCTTGAAAATTTATGTAACAGAAATGTCAATTACAGTTAAGTTCCAAAAAGCTAATTAACATTGGGCATAGTAATCATTGTTACTCGAAACGGCGGAATTTAACACCCAACAAATTATGATTACTCTTCAATATGAGGAAAGTTGTGACATGTAGAGAAATGTCACTTACCGGTAATGTGGAGAGTGGCACACCATACTGTCTTGCTGCCGATTTCACTGGCAAACCCATGTCTCTAACAGCCTGATATGCATTTGTCAGTGCACTTGGTGAATAGAGACACGAGTTTGGATTTGAAAAAAATGGATGAAACTGAATTAGCATAAATAGTATTTTTGAAGAAAAAATGTTAAAAAAGCTGTAAGAGGAACACTATATTTGAATTGACCTGTAAAATGCGCATTATGACACTGTCTCATAACTATCACGTGACCTTCCTGAGCAGACAATGAAATTTCTAATTTTACAAAAACAAACACATATTTCTTTATATTTACATCTGTTTAAGTGATTTTTAGGCTCAACACATAAATGGAATTAATTAAAACATCAACATTTGCATACTTTCAAATTAAATGTGAATATTTATCTGATTTACGCGCAGTTTGCTCTTTGATAAGTAATATGTGAACCACCATAAGTACCAAACATCTGTTTTTAGAGCAATGACGTCATTCGCATACCGGAAGGAAACAAAAATCATGGGAATAAACAAAGTCCGAAAACAGGTGAGGGCTGTTTCAGGGATGTTGACGATACAGACATGCTACATTCCCTAAATCTGCCCTCACTAGATCAGCGGCGTATTGACAATAGGTTTTCCCTTATGTATAAAATTCAGAATGATCTGGTTGCTATCCCCATTGAAAATTACCTAGTTCCCTTCTCCCGTTACACACGCCACTGCCATTCTTTAAGCTCAAGGTTAATTAAAACAACTATCCGTGAAGAATATTCGGCAAGAACAAGTTTTCACCTAACTGTGGGAATAGCAAGTCGCAATATCACGTGATATCATCATGCTGCAGTTACCGGGAATATAAATAAACTTACACTGTGCCCTTACAGTCGATTTGTGCCCACGAGGGGTTCGACATTAGAGGAAGATAGATAGATACAGTTGATTTGTGCCTGCGAGGGGTTCGACATTAGAGGAAGATAGATAGATAGATACAGTCGATTTGTGCCCACGAGGGGTTCGACATTAGAGGAAGATAGATAGATAGATACAGTTGATTTGTGCCTGCGAGGGGTT
>CM026387.1:98928968-98971239 GCA_014843695.1 Archivesica marissinica | reverse complement strand
TACATATGTCCATAAATACATGCATCCATAAATACATGTGTCCATAAATACATGTATCCATAAATACATGCATCCATAAATACATGCATCCATAAATACATATGATCATAAATACATGCATCCATAAATACATGCATCCATAAATACATGCATCCATAAATACACCCTTCCATAAATACACCCTTCCATAAATACACCATTCCATAAATACATGCATCCATAAATACATGCATCCATAAATACATATGTCCATAAATACATGCATCCATAAATACATGTGTCCATAAATACATGCATCCATAAATACATGCATCCATAAATACATGCATCCATAAATACATATGATCATAAATACATGCATCCATAAATACATATGTCCATAAATACATGCATCCATAAATACATGCATCCATAAATACACCCTTCCATAAATACACCCTTCCATAAATACACCATTCCATAAATACATGCATCCATAAATACATGCATCCATAAATACATGTGTCCATAAATACATGCATCCATAAATACATCCTTCCATAAATACATGCATCCATAAATACATGCATCCATAAATACATCCATCCATAAATACATGCATCCATAAATACATGCATCCATAAATACATGCATCCATAAATACATGAATCCATAAATACACCCATCCATAAATACATGCTTCCATAAATACATGCATCCATAAATACATGCATCCATAAATACATGCATCCATAAATACATGCTTCCATAAATACATGCATCCATAAATACATGCATCCATAATACATCCATCAAAATACATGTGTCCAAAATACATGCATCCATAAATACATGCATCCATAAATACATGCATCCATAAATACATACTTCCATAAATACATCCATCCATAAATACATGTGTCCATAAATCCATAAATACATGCTTCCATAAATACATGCTTCCATAAATACATGCATCCATAAATACATATGTTCATAAATACATGCATCCATAAATACATGCATCCATAAATACATGTGTCCATAAATACATGCATCCATAAATACATCCATCCATAAATACATGCATCCATAAATACATGCATCCATAAATACATGCATCCATAAATACATGCATCCATAAATACATGCATCCATAAATACATGCATCCATAAATACATGCATCCATAAATACATGCATCCATAAATACATCCTTCCATAAATACATGCATCCATAAATACATGCATCCATAAATACATGCATCCATAAATACATGCATCCATAAATACATGCATCCATAAATACATGCATCCATAAATACATGCATCATAAATACATGCATCCATAAATACATTGTCCATAAATACATGCATCCATAAATACATGCATCCATAAATACATATATCCATAAATACATATATCCACAAATACATGCATCCATAAATACATCCTTCCATAAATACATGCATCCATAAATACATGCATTCATAGATACATGCATCCATAAATACATGCATCCATAAATACATGCATCCATACATACATATATCCATAAATACATGCATCCATAAATACATGCATCCATAAATCAATGCATCCATAAATACATCCTTCCATAAATACATGCATACATAACTACATCCTTCCATAAATACATGTGTCCATAAATACATGCATCCATAAATACATCTGTCCATAAATACATGCATCCATAAATACATCTGTCCATAAATACATGAATCCATAAATACATGCATCCATAAATACATGCATCCATAAATACATGCATCCATAAATACATATGATCATAAATACATGCATCCATAAATACATATGTCCATAAATACATGCATCCATAAATACATGCATCCATAAATACACCCTTCCATAAATACACCCTTCCATAAATACACCATTCCATAAATACATGCATCCATAAATACATGCATCCATAAATACACCCTTCCATAAATACATCCATAAATACATGCATCCATAAATACATATGATCATAAATACATGCATCCATAAATACATATGTCCATAAATACATGTGTCCATAAATACATGCATCCATAAATACATCCATGCATAAATACATGCATCCATAAATACATGCATCCATAAATACATGCATCCATAAATACATGCATCCATAAATACATGTCCATAATACATATGTCCATAAATACATGCATCCATAAATACATGTGTCCATAAATACATGCATCCATAAATACATGCATCCATAAATACATGCATCCATAAATACATATGATCATAAATACATGCATCCATGAATACATATGTCCATAAATACATGCATCCATAAATACATGCATCCATAAATACACCCTTCCATAAATACACCCTTCCATAAATACACCATTCCATAAATACATGCATCCATAAATACATGCATCCATAAATACATCCTTCCATAAATACATGTGTCCATAAATACATGCATCCATAAATACATATGATCATAAATACATGCATCCATAAATACATGCATCCATAAATACATCCTTCCATAAATACATGTGTCCATAAATACATGCATCCATAAATACATATGTCCATAAATACATGCATCCATAAATACATATGTCCATAAATACATCTGTCCATAAATACATATGTCCATAAATACATGTGTCCATAAATACATGCATCCATAAATACATGCATCCATAAATACATGCATCCATAAATACATATGATCATAAATACATGCATCCATAAATACATATGTCCATAAATACATGTGTCCATAAATACATGTGTCCATAAATACATGCATCCATAAATACATCCATGCATAAATACATGCATCCATAAATACATGCATCCATAAATACATGCATCCATAAATACATGCATCCATAAATACATATGTCCATAAATACATGCATCCATAAATACATGTGTCCATAAATACATGCATCCATAAATACATGCATCCATAAATACATGCATCCATAAATACATATGATCATAAATACATGCATCCATGAATACATATGTCCATAAATACATGCATCCATAAATACACCCTTCCATAAATACACCCTTCCATAAATACACCATTCCATAAATACATGCATCCATAAATACATGCATCCATAAATACATCCTTCCATAAATACATGTGTCCATAAATACATGCATCCATAAATACATATGATCATAAATACATGCATCCATAAATACATGCATCCATAAATACATCCTTCCATAAATACATGTGTCCATAAATACATGCATCCATAAATACATATGTCCATAAATACATGCATCCATAAATACATATGTCCATAAATACATCTGTCCATAAATACATATGTCCATAAATACATGTGTCCATAAATACATGCATCCATAAATGCATGCATCCATAAATACATGCATCCATAAATACATATGATCATAAATACATGCATCCATAAATACATATGTCCATAAATACATGTGTCCATAAATACATGCATCCATAAATACATCCATGCATAAATACATGCATCCATAAATACATGCATCCATAAATACATGCATCCATAAATACATGTGTCCATAAATACATGCATCCATAAATACATGTGTCCATAAATACATGCATCCATAAATACATGCATCCATAAATACATATGATCATAAATACATGCATCCATAAATACATGCATCCATAAATACATATGTCCATAAATACATGCATCCATAAATACACCCTTCCATAAATACACCCTTCCATAAATACACCCTTCCATAAATACACCCTTCCATAAATACATGCATCCATAAATACATGCATCCATAAATACATGCATCCATAAATACATACTTCCATAAATACATCCTTCCATAAATACATCCATCCATAAATACATCCATCCATAATACATCCATACATAAATACATGTGTCCATAAATACATGCATCCATAAATACATGCATCCATAAATACATGCATCCATAAATACATACTTCCATAAATACATCCATCCATAAATACATGTGTCCATAAATACATGTGTCCATAAATACATGTGTCCATAAATACATGCATCCATAAATACATGCATCCATAAATACATACTTCCATAAATACATACATCTATAAATACATGCATCCATAAATACATCCTTCCATAAATACATGCATCCATAAATACATGCATCCATAAATACATGCATCCATAAATACATGCATCCATAAATACATGCATCCATAAATACATGCATCCATAAATACATCCTTCCATAAATACATGCATCCATAAATACATCATTCCATAAATGCATGCATCCATAAATACATGCATCCATAAATACATGCATCCATAAATACATGCATCCATAAATACATCCTTCCATAAATACATGCATCCATAAATACATGCATCTATAAATACATGCATCCATAAATACATCCTTCCATAAATACATGCATCCATAAATACATGCATCCATAAATACATATATCCATAAATACATATATCCACAAATACATGCATCCATAAATACATCCTTCCATAAATACATGCATCCATAAATACATGCATTCATAGATACATGCATCCATAAATACATGCATCCATAAATACATGCATCCATACATACATATATCCATAAATACATGCATCCATAAATACATGCATCCATAAATCAATGCATCCATAAATACATCCTTCCATAAATACATGCATACATAACTACATCCTTCCATAAATACATGTGTCCATAAATACATGCATCCATAAATACATCTGTCCATAAATACATGCATCCATAAATACATCTGTCCATAAATACATGAATCCATAAATACATCCATCCATAAATACATGCATCCATAAATACATGCATCCATAAATACACCCATCCATAAATACATCCGTCCATAAATACATATATCCATAAATACTTGTGTCCATAAATACATGCATCCATAAATACATGTGTCCATAAATACATGTGTCCATAAATATATCCATCCATAAATACATGCATCCATAAATACAGGCATCCATAAATACACCCATCCATAAATACATGCATCCATCAATACATGCATCCATAAATACATGCTTCCATAAATACACCAAGTCCATAAATACACCAAGTCCATAAATACATGCGTCCATAAATACATGCGTCCATAAATACATGTGTCCATAAATACATGCATCCATAAATACATGCATCCATAAATACATGCATCCATAAAAGCATGCATCCATAAATACATGCATCCATAAAAGCATGCATCCATAAATACATCCATCCATAAATACATGCATCCATAAAAGCATGCATCCATAAATACATCCATCCATAAATACATGTGTCCATAAATACATGCATCCATAAATACATCCTTCCATAAATACATGCATCCATAAATACATGCATCCATAAATACATGCGTCCATAAATACATGTGTCCATAAATACATGCATCCATAAATACATGCATCCATAAAAGCATACATCCATAAATACATGCATCCATAAAAGCATGCATCCATAAATACATCCATCCATAAATACATGCATCCATAAAAGCATGCATCCATAAATACATCCATCCATAAATACATCCATCCATAAATACATCCATCCATAAAAGCATGCATCCATAAATACATGCATCCATAAATACATACATCCATCCATAAATACATGCATCCATAAAAGCATGCATCCATAAATACATCCATCCATAAATACATGCATCCATAAATACATGCATCCATAAATACATACTTCCATAAATACATCCTTCCATAAATACATCCATCCATAAATACATCCATCCATAAATACATGTGTCCATAAATACATGCATCCATAAATACATGTGTCCATATATACATGCATCCATAAATACATGCATCCATAAATACATGCATCCATAAATACATGCATCCATAAATACATACTTCCATAAATACATCCTTCCATAAATACATCCTTCCATAAATACATCCATCCATAAATACATCCATCCATAAATACATCCATCCATAAATACATCCATCCATAAATATATCCATCCATAAATACATGTGTCCATAAATACATATGTCCATAAATACATGCATCCATAAATACATGCATCCATTAATACATCCTTCCATAAATACATCCATCCATAAATACATCCATCCATAAATACATGCATCCATAAATACATGCATCCATAAATACATCCATCCATAAATACATACTTCCATAAATACATACTTCCATAAATACATCCTTCCATAAATACATCCTTCCATAAATACCCCCATCCATAAATACATCCATCCATAAATACATCCTTCCATAAACACATGCATCCATAAATACATGCATCCATAAATACATGTGTCCATAAATACATGCATCCATAAATACATGCATCCATAAATACATCCTTCCATAAATACATCCATCCATAAATACATCCATCCATAAATACATCCATCCATAAATACATGCATCCATAAATACATGTGTCCATAAATACATGCATCCATAAATACATGCATCCATAAATACATACTTCCATAAATACATACTTCCATAAATACATCCTTCCATAAATACATCCTTCCATAAATACCCCCATCCATAAATACATCCATCCATAAATACATCCTTCCATAAATACATCCATCCATAAATACATAACTACAGGCATCCATAAATACATGTGTCCATAAATGCATGCGTCAATAAATACATGCATCCATAAATACATGTGTCCATAAATACATATGATCATAAATACATGCATCCATAATACATATGTCCATAAATACATGTGTCCATAAATACATGCATCCATAAATACATATATCCATAAATACATATATCCATAAATACATATATCGACAAATACATGCATCCATAAATACATCCTTCCATAAATACATGCATCCATAAATACATGCATCCATAAATACATGCATCCATAGATACATGCATCCATAAATACATGCATCCATAAATACATGCATCCATAAATACATGCATCCATAAATGCATCCTTCCATAAATACATGTGTCCATAAATACATGCATCCATAAATACATCCATCCATAAATACATGCATCCATAAATACACCCATCCATAAATACACCCATCCATAAATACATCCATGCATAAATACATGCATCCATAAATACACCCATCCATAAATACATCCGTCCATAAATACATATATCCATAAATATTTGTGTCCATAAATACATGCATCCATAAATACATGTGTCCATAAATACATGTGTCCATAAATATATCCATCCATAAATACATGCATCCATAAATACAGGCATCCATAAATACACCCATCCATAAATACATGCATCCATAAATACATGCATCCATAAATACATGTGTCCATAAATACATGCATCCATAAATACATGCATCCATAAATACATGCATCCATAAAAGCATGCATCCATAAATACATGCATCCATAAAAGCATGCATCCATAAATACATGCATCCATAAAAGCATGCATCCATAAATACATGCATCCATAAATACATGCATCCATAAATACATGTGTCCATAAATACATGCATCCATAAATATCCATAAATACACATGTCCATAAATACATGTGTCCATAAATACATGCATCCATAAATATCCATAAATACATGCATCCATAAATACATGCATCCATAAATACATGCATCCATAAATACATATGATCATAAATACATGCATCCATAAATACATATGTCCATAAATACATGCATCCATAAATACATGCATCCATAAATACACCCTTCCATAAATACACCCTTCCATAAATACACCATTCCATAAATACATGCATCCATAAATACATGCATCCATAAATACACCCTTCCATAAATACATCCATAAATACATGCATCCATAAATACATATGATCATAAATACATGCATCCATAAATACATATGTCCATAAATACATGTGTCCATAAATACATGCATCCATAAATACATCCATGCATAAATACATGCATCCATAAATACATGCATCCATAAATACATGCATCCATAAATACATATGTCCATAAATACATGCATCCATAAATACATGTGTCCATAAATACATGCATCCATAAATACATGCATCCATAAATACATATGATCATAAATACATGCATCCATGAATACATATGTCCATAAATACATGCATCCATAAATACATGCATCCATAAATACACATGTCCATAAATACATGCATCCATAAATACATGCATCCATAAATACACCCTTCCATAAATACACCCTTCCATAAATACACCCTTCCATAAATACTCCATTCCATAAATACATGCATCCATAAATACATGCATCCATAAATACATCCTTCCATAAATACATGTGTCCATAAATACATGCATCCATAAATACATATGATCATAAATACATGCATCCATAAATACATGCATCCATAAATACATCCTTCCATAAATACATGTGTCCATAAATACATGCATCCATAAATACATATGTCCATAAATACATGCATCCATAAATACATATGTCCATAAATACATCTGTCCATAAATACATATGTCCATAAATACATGTGTCCATAAATACATGCATCCATAAATGCATGCATCCATAAATACATGCATCCATAAATACATATGATCATAAATACATGCATCCATAAATACATATGTCCATAAATACATGTGTCCATAAATACATGCATCCATAAATACATCCATGCATAAATACATGCATCCATAAATACATGCATCCATAAATACATGTGTCCATAAATACATGCATCCATAAATACATGTGTCCATAAATACATGCATCCATAAATACATGCATCCATAAATACATGCATCCATAAATACATATGATCATAAATACATGCATCCATAAATACATGCATCCATAAATACATATGTCCATAAATACATGCATCCATAAATACACCCTTCCATAAATACACCCTTCCATAAATACACCCTTCCATAAATACACACTTCCATAAATACATGCATCCATAAATACATGCATCCATAAATACACCCTTCCATAAATACATCCATAAATACATCCATCCATAAATACATCCATCCATAAATACATGCATCCATAAATACATGCATCCATAAATACATGCATCCATAAATACATGAATCCATAACTACACCCATCCATAAATACATGCATCCATAAATACATGCATCCATAAATACATGCATCCATAAATACATGCATCCATAAATACATACTTCCATAAATACATCCTTCCATAAATACATCCATCCATAAATACATCCATCCATAATACATGCATCCATAAATACATGTGTCCATAAATACATGCATCCATAAATACATGCATCCATAAATACATGCATCCATAAATACATGCATCCATAAATACATACTTCCATAAATACATCCATCCATAAATACATGTGTCCATAAATACATGTGTCCATAAATACATGTGTCCATAAATACATGCATCCATAAATACATGCATCCATAAATACATACTTCCATAAATACATACATCTATAAATACATGCATCCATAAATACATCCTTCCATAAATACATGCATCCATAAATACACAAGTCCATAAATACATGCATCCATAAATACATGCATCCATAAATACATGCATCCATAAATACATGCATCCATAAATACATGCATCCATAAATACATGCATCCATAAATACATGCATCCATAAATACATGCATCCATAAATACATGCATCCATAAATACATCCTTCCATAAATACATGCATCCATAAATACATCATTCCATAAATGCATGCATCCATAAATACATGCATCCATAAATACATGCATCCATAAATACATGCATCCATAAATACATCCTTCCATAAATACATGCATCCATAAATACATGCATCTATAAATACATGCATCCATAAATACATCCTTCCATAAATACATGCATCCATAAATACATGCATCCATAAATACATATATCCATAAATACATATATCCACAAATACATGCATCCATAAATACATCCTTCCATAAATACATGCATCCATAAATACATGCATTCATAGATACATGCATCCATAAATACATGCATCCATAAATACATATATCCATAAATACATGCATCCATAAATACATGCATCCATAAATCAATGCATCCATAAATACATCCTTCCATAAATACATGCATACATAACTACATCCTTCCATAAATACATGTGTCCATAAATACATGCATCCATAAATACATATGTCCATAAATACATGCATCCATAAATACATATGTCCATAAATACATCTGTCCATAAATACATATGTCCATAAATACATGTGTCCATAAATACATGCATCCATAAATACATGCATCCATAAATACATATGATCATAAATACATGCATCCATAAATACATATGTCCATAAATACATGTGTCCATAAATACATGCATCCATAAATACATCCATGCATAAATACATGCATCCATAAATACATGCATCCATAAATACATGCATCCATAAATACATATGTCCATAAATACATGCATCCATAAATACATGTGTCCATAAATACATGCATCCATAAATACATGCATCCATAAATACATGCATCCATAAATACATATGATCATAAATACATGCATCCATGAATACATATGTCCATAAATACATGCATCCATAAATACATGCATCCATAAATACACCCTTCCATAAATACACCCTTCCATAAATACACCCTTCCATAAATACACCCTTCCATAAATACACCCTTCCATAAATACATGCATCCATAAATACATGCATCCATAAATACACCCTTCCATAAATACATCCATAAATACATCCATCCATAAATACATCCATCCATAAATACATGCATCCATAAATACATGCATCCATAAATACATGCATCCATAAATACATGAATCCATAACTACACCCATCCATAAATACATGCACCCATAAATACATGCATCCATAAATACATGCATCCATAAATACATACTTCCATAAATACATCCTTCCATAAATACATCCATCCATAAATACATCCATCCATAATACATCCATACATAAATACATGTGTCCATAAATACATGCATCCATAAATACATGCATCCATAAATACATGCATCCATAAATACATACTTCCATAAATACATCCATCCATAAATACATGTGTCCATAAATACATGTGTCCATAAATACATGTGTCCATAAATACATGCATCCATAAATACATGCATCCATAAATACATACTTCCATAAATACATACATCTATAAATACATGCATCCATAAATACATCCTTCCATAAATACATGCATCCATAAATACACAAGTCCATAAATACATGCATCCATAAATACATGCATCCATAAATACATGCATCCATAAATACATGCATCCATAAATACATGCATCCATAAATACATCCTTCCATAAATACATGCATCCATAAATACATCATTCCATAAATGCATGCATCCATAAATACATGCATCCATAAATACATGCATCCATAAATACATGCATCCATAAATACATCCTTCCATAAATACATGCATCCATAAATACATGCATCTATAAATACATGCATCCATAAATACATCCTTCCATAAATACATGCATCCATAAATACATGCATCCATAAATACATATATCCATAAATACATATATCCACAAATACATGCATCCATAAATACATCCTTCCATAAATACATGCATCCATAAATACATGCATTCATAGATACATGCATCCATAAATACATGCATCCATAAATACATGCATCCATACATACATATATCCATAAATACATGCATCCATAAATACATGCATCCATAAATCAATGCATCCATAAATACATCCTTCCATAAATACATGCATACATAACTACATCCTTCCATAAATACATGTGTCCATAAATACATGCATCCATAAATACATATGTCCATAAATACATGCATCCATAAATACATATGTCCATAAATACATCTGTCCATAAATACATATGTCCATAAATACATGTGTCCATAAATACATGCATCCATAAATACATGCATCCATAAATACATATGATCATAAATACATGCATCCATAAATACATATGTCCATAAATACATGTGTCCATAAATACATGCATCCATAAATACATCCATGCATAAATACATGCATCCATAAATACATGCATCCATAAATACATGCAGCCATAAATACATATGTCCATAAATACATGCATCCATAAATACATGTGTCCATAAATACATGCATCCATAAATACATGCATCCATAAATACATGCATCCATAAATACATATGATCATAAATACATGCATCCATGAATACATATGTCCATAAATACATGCATCCATAAATACATGCATCCATAAATACACCCTTCCATAAATATACCCTTCCATAAATACACCCTTCCATAAATACACCCTTCCATAAATACATGCATCCATAAATACATGCATCCATAAATACACCCTTCCATAAATACATCCATAAATACATCCATCCATAAATACATCCATCCATAAATACATGCATCCATAAATACATGCATCCATAAATACATGCATCCATAAATACATGAATCCATAACTACACCCATCCATAAATACATGCATCCATAAATACATGCATCCATAAATACATGCATCCATAAATACATACTTCCATAAATACATCCTTCCATAAATACATCCATCCATAAATACATCCATCCATAATACATCCATACATAAATACATGTGTCCATAAATACATGCATCCATAAATACATGCATCCATAAATACATGCATCCATAAATACATACTTCCATAAATACATCCATCCATAAATACATGTGTCCATAAATACATGTGTCCATAAATACATGTGTCCATAAATACATGCATCCATAAATACATGCATCCATAAATACATACTTCCATAAATACATACATCTATAAATACATGCATCCATAAATACATCCTTCCATAAATACATGCATCCATAAATACACAAGTCCATAAATACATGCATCCATAAATACATGCATCCGTAAATACATGCATCCATAAATACATGCATCCATAAATACATGCATCCATAAATACATCCTTCCATAAATACATGCATCCATAAATACATCATTCCATAAATGCATGCATCCATAAATACATGCATCCATAAATACATGCATCCATAAATACATGCATCCATAAATACATCCTTCCATAAATACATGCATCCATAAATACATGCATCTATAAATACATGCATCCATAAATACATCCTTCCATAAATACATGCATCCATAAATACATGCATCCATAAATACATATATCCATAAATACATATATCCACAAATACATGCATCCATAAATACATCCTTCCATAAATACATGCATCCATAAATACATGCATTCATAGATACATGCATCCATAAATACATGCATCCATAAATACATGCATCCATACATACATATATCCATAAATACATGCATCCATAAATACATGCATCCATAAATCAATGCATCCATAAATACATCCTTCCATAAATACATGCATACATAACTACATCCTTCCATAAATACATGTGTCCATAAATACATGCATCCATAAATACATCTGTCCATAAATACATGCATCCATAAATACATCTGTCCATAAATACATGAATCCATAAATACATGCATCCATAAATACATGCATCCATAAATACATGCATCCATAAATACATATGATCATAAATACATGCATCCATAAATACATATGTCCATAAATACATGCATCCATAAATACATGCATCCATAAATACACCCTTCCATAAATACACCCTTCCATAAATACACCATTCCATAAATACATGCATCCATAAATACATGCATCCATAAATACACCCTTCCATAAATACATCCATAAATACATGCATCCATAAATACATATGATCATAAATACATGCATCCATAAATACATATGTCCATAAATACATGTGTCCATAAATACATGCATCCATAAATACATCCATGCATAAATACATGCATCCATAAATACATGCATCCATAAATACATGCATCCATAAATACATGCATCCATAAATACATGCATCCATAAATACATGCATCCATAAATACATGTATCCATAAATACATGCATCCATAAATACATGCATCCATAAATACATGCATCCATAAATACATATGATCATAAATACATGCATCCATGAATACATATGTCCATAAATACATGCATCCATAAATACATGCATCCATAAATACACCCTTCCATAAATACACCCTTCCATAAATACACCATTCCATAAATACATGCATCCATAAATACATGCATCCATAAATACATCCTTCCATAAATACATGTGTCCATAAATACATGCATCCATAAATACATATGATCATAAATACATGCATCCATAAATACATGCATCCATAAATACATCCTTCCATAAATACATGTGTCCATAAATACATGCATCCATAAATACATATGTCCATAAATACATGCATCCATAAATACATATGTCCATAAATACATCTGTCCATAAATACATATGTCCATAAATACATGTGTCCATAAATACATGCATCCATAAATGCATGCATCCATAAATACATGCATCCATAAATACATATGATCATAAATACATGCATCCATAAATACATGCATCCATAAATACATGTGTCCATAAATACATGCATCCATAAATACATGCATCCATAATACATCCATTATGCATCCATAAATACATGCATCCATAAATACATGCATCCATAAATACATGCATCCATAAATACATGCATCCATAAATACATGCATCCATAAATACATGCATCCATAAATACATGTGTCCATAAATACATGCATCCATAAATACATGTGTCCATAAATACATGCATCCATAAATACATGCATCCATAAATACATGCATCCATAAATACATGCATCCATAAATACATATGATCATAAATACATGCATCCATAATACATATTCCATAAATACATGCATCCATAAATACACCCTTCCATAAATACACCCTTCCATAAATACACCATTCCATAAATACATGCATCCATAAATACATGCATCCATAAATACATCCTTCCATAAATACATGTGTCCATAAATACATGCATCCATAAATACATATGATCATAAATACATGCATCCATAAATACATGCATCCATAAATACATCCTTCCATAAATACATGTGTCCATAAATACATGCATCCATAAATACATATGTCCATAAATACATGCATCCATAAATACATATGTCCATAAATACATCTGTCCATAAATACATATGTCCATAAATACATCTGTCCATAAATACATATGTCCATAAATACATGTGTCCATAAATACATGCATCCATAAATGCATGCATCCATAAATACATGCATCCATAAATACATATGATCATAAATACATGCATCCATAAATACATATGTCCATAAATACATGTGTCCATAAATACATGCATCCATAAATACATCCATGCATAAATACATGCATCCATAAATACATGCATCCATAAATACATGCATCCATAAATACATGTGTCCATAAATACATGCATCCATAAATACATGTGTCCATAAATACATGCATCCATAAATACATGCATCCATAAATACATATGATCATAAATACATGCATCCATAAATACATGCATCCATAAATACATATGTCCATAAATACATGCATCCATAAATACACCCTTCCATAAATACACCCTTCCATAAATACACCTTCCATAAATACACCCTTCCATAAATACATGCATCCATAAATACATGCATCCATAAATACATGCATCCATAAATACATACTTCCATAAATACATCCTTCCATAAATACATCCATCCATAAATACATCCATCCATAATACATCCATACATAAATACATGTGTCCATAAATACATGCATCCATAAATACATGCATCCATAAATACATGCATCCATAAATACATACTTCCATAAATACATCCATCCATAAATACATGTGTCCATAAATACATGTGTCCATAAATACATGTCCATAAATACATGCATCCATAAATACGCATCCATAAATACATATTCCATAAATACATGCATCCATAAATACATGCATCCATAAATACATCCTTCCATAAATACATGCATCCATAAATACATCCATCCATAAATACATGCATCCATAAATACATGCATCCATAAATACATGCATCCATAAATACATACTTCCATAAATACATACTTCCATAAATACATCCTTCCATAAATACATCCTTCCATAAATACCCCCATCCATAAATACATCCATCCATAAATACATCCTTCCATAAATACATGCATCCATAAATACATGCATCCATAAATACATGTGTCCATAAATACATGCATCCATAAATATATGCATCCATAAATACATGCATCCATAAATACATGCATCCATAAATACATATGTCCATAAATACATGCATCCATAAATACATGCATCCATAAATACACCCTTCCATAAATACACCCTTCCATAAATACACCATTCCATAAATACATGCATCCATAAATACACCCTTCCATAAATACATCCATAAATACATGCATCCATAAATACATTGTCATAAATACATGCATCCATAAATACATATGTCCATAAATACATGTGTCCATAAATACATGCATACATAACTACATCCTTCCATAAATACATGTGTCCATAAATACATGCATCCATAAATACATCTGTCCATAAATACATGCATCCATAAATACATCTGTCCATAAATACATGAATCCATAAATACATGCATCCATAAATACATGCATCCATAAATACATGCATCCATAAATACACCCATCCATAAATACATCCGTCCATAAATACATATATCCATAAATACTTGTGTCCATATATACATGCATCCATAAATACATGTGTCCATAAATACATGTGTCCATAAATATATCCATCCATAAATACATGCATCCATAAATACAGGCATCCATAAATACACCCATCCATAAATACATGCATCCATCAATACATGCATCCATAAATACATGCTTCCATAAATACACCAAGTCCATAAATACACCAAGTCCATAAATACATGCGTCCATAAATACATGCGTCCATAAATACATGTGTCCATAAATACATGCATCCATAAATACATGCATCCATAAATACATGCATCCATAAAAGCATGCATCCATAAATACATGCATCCATAAAAGCATGCATCCATAAATACATCCATCCATAAATACATGCATCCATAAAAGCATGCATCCATAAATACATCCATCCATAAATACATGTGTCCATAAATACATGCATCCATAAATACATCCTTCCATAAATACATGCATCCATAAATACATGCATCCATAAATACATGCGTCCATAAATACATGTGTCCATAAATACATGCATCCATAAATACATGCATCCATAAAAGCATACATCCATAAATACATGCATCCATAAAAGCATGCATCCATAAATACATCCATCCATAAATACATGCATCCATAAAAGCATGCATCCATAAATACATCCATCCATAAATACATCCATCCATAAATACATCCATCCATAAAAGCATGCATCCATAAATACATGCATCCATAAATACATACATCCATCCATAAATACATGCATCCATAAAAGCATGCATCCATAAATACATCCATCCATAAATACATGCATCCATAAATACATGCATCCATAAATACATACTTCCATAAATACATCCTTCCATAAATACATCCATCCATAAATACATCCATCCATAAATACATGTGTCCATAAATACATGCATCCATAAATACATGTGTCCATATATACATGCATCCATAAATACATGCATCCATAAATACATGCATCCATAAATACATGCATCCATAAATACATACTTCCATAAATACATCCTTCCATAAATACATCCTTCCATAAATACATCCATCCATAAATACATCCATCCATAAATACATCCATCCATAAATACATCCATCCATAAATATATCCATCCATAAATACATGTGTCCATAAATACATATGTCCATAAATACATGCATCCATAAATACATGCATCCATAAATACATGCATCCATTAATACATCCTTCCATAAATACATGCATCCATAAATACATCCATCCATAAATACATGCATCCATAAATACATGCATCCATAAATACATCCATCCATAAATACATACTTCCATAAATACATACTTCCATAAATACATCCTTCCATAAATACATCCTTCCATAAATACCCCCATCCATAAATACATCCATCCATAAATACATCCTTCCATAAATACATGCATCCATAAATACATGCATCCATAAATACATGTGTCCATAAATACATGCATCCATAAATACATGCATCCATAAATACATCCTTCCATAAATACATCCATCCATAAATACATCCATCCATAAATACATGCATCCATAAATACATGCATCCATAAATACATGTGTCCATAAATACATGCATCCATAAATACATGCATCCATAAATACATACTTCCATAAATACATACTTCCATAAATACATCCTTCCATAAATACATCCTTCCATAAATACACCCATCCATAAATACATCCATCCATAAATACATCCTTCCATAAATACATCCATCCATAAATACATCGCATCCATAAATACATGTGTCCATAAATACATGCATCAATAAATACATGCATCCATAAATACATGTGTCCATAAATACATATGTTCATAAATACATGCATCCATAATACATATGTCCATAAATACATGTGTCCATAAATACATGCATCCATAAATACATATATCCATAAATACATATATCCATAAATACATATATCGATAAATACATGCATCCATAAATACATCCTTCCATAAATACATGCATCCATAAATACATGCATCCATAAATACATGCATCCATAGATACATGCATCCATAAATACATGCATCCATAAATACATGCATCCATAAATACATGCATCCATAAATACATCCTTCCATAAATACATGTGTCCATAAATACATGCATCCATAAATACATCCATCCATAAATACATGCATCCATAAATACACCCATCCATAAATACACCCATCCATAAATACATCCATGCATAAATACATGCATCCATAAATACACCCATCCATAAATACATCCGTCCATAAATACATATATCCATAAATATTTGTGTCCATAAATACATGCATCCATAAATACATGTGTCCATAAATACATGTGTCCATAAATATATCCATCCATAAATACATGCATCCATAAATACAGGCATCCATAAATACACCCATCCATAAATACATGCATCCATAAATACATGCATCCATAAATACATGTGTCCATAAATACATGCATCCATAAATACATGCATCCATAAATACATGCATCCATAAAAGCATGCATCCATAAATACATGCATCCATAAAAGCATGCATCCATAAATACATGCATCCATAAAAGCATGCATCCATAAATACATGCATCCATAAATACATGCATCCATAAATACATGTGTCCATAAATACATGCATCCATAAATATCCATAAATACACATGTCCATAAATACATGTGTCCATAAATACATGCATCCATAAATATCCATAAATACATGCATCCATAAATACATGCATCCATAAATACATGCATCCATAAATACATATGATCATAAATACATGCATCCATAAATACATATGTCCATAAATACATGCATCCATAAATACATGCATCCATAAATACACCCTTCCATAAATACACCCTTCCATAAATACACCATTCCATAAATACATGCATCCATAAATACATGCATCCATAAATACACCCTTCCATAAATACATCCATAAATACATGCATCCATAAATACATATGATCATAAATACATGCATCCATAAATACATATGTCCATAAATACATGTGTCCATAAATACATGCATCCATAAATACATCCATGCATAAATACATGCATCCATAAATACATGCATCCATAAATACATGCATCCATAAATACATATGTCCATAAATACATGCATCCATAAATACATGTGTCCATAAATACATGCATCCATAAATACATGCATCCATAAATACATGATCATAAATACATGCATCCATGAATACATATGATCATAAATACATGCATCCATAAATACATATGTCCATAAATACATGCATCCATAAATACATGCATCCATAAATACACCCTTCCATAAATACACCCTTCCATAAATACATTCCATAAATACTCCATTCCATAAATACATGCATCCATAAATACATGCATCCATAAATACATCCTTCCATAAATACATCCATAAATACATGCATCCATAAATACATATGATCATAAATACATGCATTCATAAATACATGCATCCATAAATACATCCTTCCATAAATACATGCATCCATAAATACATGCATCCATAAATACATATATCCATAAATACATGCATCCATAAATACATATGTCCATAAATACATGTGTCCATAAATACATGTGTCCATAAATACATGTGTCCATAAATACATGCATCCATAAATGCATGCATCCATAAATACATGCATCCATAAATACATATGATCATAAATACATGCATCCATAAATACATATGTCCATAAATACATGTGTCCATAAATACATGCATCCATAAATACATCCATGCATAAATACATGCATCCATAAATACATGCATCCATAAATACATGTGTCCATAAATACATGCATCCATAAATACATGTGTCCATAAATACATGCATCCATAAATACATGCATCCATAAATACATGCATCCATAAATACATATGATCATAAATACATGCATCCATAAATACATGCATCCATAAATACATATGTCCATAAATACATGCATCCATAAATACACCCTTCCATAAATACACCCTTCCATAAATACACCCTTCCATAAATACACACTTCCATAAATACATGCATCCATAAATACATGCATCCATAAATACACCCTTCCATAAATACATCCATAAATACATCCATCCATAAATACATCCATCATAAATACATGCATCCATAAATACATGCATCCATAAATACATGCATCCATAAATACATGTGTCCATAAATACATGCATCCATAAATACATATATCCATAAATACATGCATCCATAAATACATGCATCCATAAATACATGTGTCCATAAATACATACTTCCATAAATACATCCTTCCATAAATACATCCATCCATAAATACATCCATCCATAAATACATCCATCCATAAATACATGTGTCCATAAATACATGCATCCATAAATACATGTGTCCATAAATACATGCATCCATAAATACATGTGTCCATAAATACGCTTCCATAAATACATCCATGCATAAATACATGTGTCCATAAATACATGTGTCCATAAATACATGTGTCCATAAATACATGCATCCATAAATACATGCATCCATAAATACATACTTCCATAAATACATACATCTATAAATACATGCATCCATAAATACATCCTTCCATAAATACATGCATCCATAAATACACAAGTCCATAAATACATGCATCCATAAATACATGCATCCATAAATACATGCATCCATAAATACATGCATCCATAAATACATGCATCCATAAATACATGCATCCATAAATACATGCATCCATAAATACATGTTTTGTTTCCTTCCATAAATACATGCATCCATAAATACATCATTCCATAAATGCATGCATCCATAAATACATGCATCCATAAATACATGCATCCATAAATACATGCATCCATAAATACATCCTTCCATAAATACATGCATCCATAAATACATGCATCTATAAATACATGCATCCATAAATACATCCTTCCATAAATACATGCATCCATAAATACATGCATCCATAAATACATATATCCATAAATACATATATCCACAAATACATGCATCCATAAATACATCCTTCCATAAATACATGCATCCATAAATACATGCATTCATAGATACATGCATCCATAAATACATGCATCCATAAATACATGCATCCATACATACATATATCCATAAATACATGCATCCATAAATACATGCATCCATAAATCAATGCATCCATAAATACATCCTTCCATAAATACATGCATACATAACTACATCCTTCCATAAATACATGTGTCCATAAATACATGCATCCATAAATACATATGTCCATAAATACATGCATCCATAAATACATATGTCCATAAATACATCTGTCCATAAATACATATGTCCATAAATACATGTGTCCATAAATACATGCATCCATAAATACATGCATCCATAAATACATATGATCATAAATACATGCATCCATAAATACATATGTCCATAAATACATGTGTCCATAAATACATGCATCCATAAATACATCCATGCATAAATACATGCATCCATAAATACATGCATCCATAAATACATGCATCCATAAATACATGCTCATAAATACATATGTCCATAAATACATGCATCCATAAATACATGTGTCCATAAATACATGCATCCATAAATACATGCATCCATAAATACATGCATCCATAAATACATATGTCCATAAATACATGCATCCATAAATACATGCATCCATAAATACATGCTTCCATAAATACACCCTTCCATAAATACACCCTTCCATAAATACACCCTTCCATAAATACATGCATCCATAATACATGCATCCATAAATACACCCTTCCATAAATACATCCATAAATACATCCATCCATAAATACATCCATCCATAAATACATGCATCCATAAATACATGCATCCATAAATACATGCATCCATAAATACATGCATCCATAAATACATGCATCCATAAATACATGCATCCATAAATACATGCATCCATAAATACATGAATCCATAACTACACCCATCCATAAATACATGCATCCATAAATACATGCATCCATAAATACATGCATCCATAAATACATGCATCCATAAATACATACTTCCATAAATACATCCTTCCATAAATACATCCATCCATAAATACATCCATCCATAATACATCCATACATAAATACATGTGTCCATAAATACATGCATCCATAAATACATGCATCCATAAATACATGCATCCATAAATACATACTTCCATAAATACATCCATCCATAAATACATGTGTCCATAAATACATGTGTCCATAAATACATGTGTCCATAAATACATGCATCCATAAATACATGCATCCATAAATACATACTTCCATAAATACATACATCTATAAATACATGCATCCATAAATACATCCTTCCATAAATACATGCATCCATAAATACACAAGTCCATAAATACATGCATCCATAAATACATGCATCCATAAATACATGCATCCATAAATACATGCATCCATAAATACATGCATCCATAAATACATGCATCCATAAATACATGCATCCATAAATACATCCTTCCATAAATACATGCATCCATAAATACATCATTCCATAAATGCATGCATCCATAAATACATGCATCCATAAATACATGCATCCATAAATACATGCATCCATAAATACATCCTTCCATAAATACATGCATCCATAAATACATGCATCTATAAATACATGCATCCATAAATACATCCTTCCATAAATACATGCATCCATAAATACATGCATCCATAAATACATATATCCATAAATACATATATCCACAAATACATGCATCCATAAATACATCCTTCCATAAATACATGCATCCATAAATACATGCATTCATAGATACATGCATCCATAAATACATGCATCCATAAATACATGCATCCATAAATACATGCATCCATACATACATATATCCATAAATACATGCATCCATAAATACATGCATCCATAAATCAATGCATCCATAAATACATCCTTCCATAAATACATGCATACATAACTACATCCTTCCATAAATACATGTGTCCATAAATACATGCATCCATAAATACATCTGTCCATAAATACATGCATCCATAAATACATCTGTCCATAAATACATGAATCCATAAATACATACATCCATAAATACATGCATCCATAAATACATGCATCCATAAATACACCCATCCATAAATACATCCGTCCATAAATACATATATCCATAAATACTTGTGTCCATAAATACATGCATCCATAAATACATGTGTCCATAAATACATGTGTCCATAAATATATCCATCCATAAATACATGCATCCATAAATACAGGCATCCATAAATACACCCATCCATAAATACATGCATCCATCAATACATGCATCCATAAATACATGCATCCATAAATACACCAAGTCCATAAATACACCAAGTCCATAAATACATGCGTCCATAAATACATGCGTCCATAAATACATGTGTCCATAAATACATGCATCCATAAATACATGCATCCATAAATACATGCATCCATAAAAGCATGCATCCATAAAAGCATGCATCCATAAAAGCATGCATCCATAAATACATCCATCCATAAATACATGCATCCATAAAAGCATGCATCCATAAATACATGCATCCATAAATACATGTGTCCATAAATACATGCATCCATAAATACATCCTTCCATAAATACATGCATCCATAAATACATGCATCCATAAATACATGCTCCATAAATACATGTGTCCATAAATACATGCATCCATAAATACATGCATCCATAAAAGCATGCATCCATAAATACATGCATCCATAAAAGCATGCATCCATAAATACATCCATCCATAAATACATGCATCCATAAAAGCATGCATCCATAAATACATCCATCCATAAATACATCCATCCATAAATACATCCATCCATAAAAGCATGCATCCATAAATACATGCATCCATAAATACATACATCCATCCATAAATACATGCATCCATAAAAGCATGCATCCATAAATACATCCATCCATAAATACATGCATCCATAAATACATGCATCCATAAATACATACTTCCATAAATACATCCTTCCATAAATACATCCATCCATAAATACATCCATCCATAAATACATGTGTCCATAAATACATGCATCCATAAATACATGTGTCCATATATACATGCATCCATAAATACATGCATCCATAAATACATGCATCCATAAATACATGCATCCATAAATACATACTTCCATAAATACATCCTTCCATAAATACATCCTTCCATAAATACATCCATCCATAAATACATCCATCCATAAATACATCCATCCATAAATACATCCATCCATAAATACATCCGTCCATAAATACATGTGTCCATAAATACATATGTCCATAAATACATGCATCCATAAATACATGCATCCATTAATACATCCTTCCATAAATACATGCATCCATAAATACATCCATCCATAAATACATGCATCCATAAATACATGCATCCATAAATACATCCATCCATAAATACATACTTCCATAAATACATACTTCCATAAATACATCCTTCCATAAATACATCCTTCCATAAATACCCCCATCCATAAATACATCCATCCATAAATACATCCTTCCATAAATACATGCATCCATAAATACATGCATCCATAAATACATGTGTCCATAAATACATGCATCCATAAATACATGCATCCATAAATACATGCATCCATAAATACATCCATCCATAAATACATCCATCCATAAATACATCCATCCATAAATACATGCATCCATAAATACATGTGTCCATAAATACATGCATCCATAAATACATGCATCCATAAATACATACTTCCATAAATACATACTTCCATAAATACATCCTTCCATAAATACATCCTTCCATAAATACCCCCATCCATAAATACATCCATCCATAAATACATCCTTCCATAAATACATCCATCCATAAATACATATGGCATCCATAAATACATGTGTCCATAAATACATGCGTCCATAAATACATGCATCCATAAATACATGTATCCATAAATACATATGATCATAAATACATGCATCCATAATACATATGTCCATAAATACATGTGTCCATAAATACATGCATCCATAAATACATATATCCATAAATACATATATCCATAAATACATATATCGACAAATACATGCATCCATAAATACATCCTTCCATAAATACATGCATCCATAAATACATGCATCCATAAATACATGCATCCATAGATACATGCATCCATAAATACATGCATCCATAAATACATGCATCCATAAATACATGCATCCATAAATACATCCTTCCATAAATACATGTGTCCATAAATACATGCATCCATAAATACATCCATCCATAAATACATGCATCCATAAATACATCCATCCATAAATACATGCATCCATAAATACATCCATGCATAAATACATGCATCCATAAATACATCCATCCATAAATACATCCGTCCATAAATACATATATCCATAAATATTTGTGTCCATAAATACATGCATCCATAAATACATGTGTCCATAAATACATGTGTCCATAAATATATCCATCCATAAATACATGCATCCATAAATACAGGCATCCATAAATACACCCATCCATAAATACATGCATCCATAAATACATGCATCCATAAATACATGTGTCCATAAATACATGCATCCATAAATACATGCATCCATAAATACATGCATCCATAAAAGCATGCATCCATAAATACATGCATCCATAAAAGCATGCATCCATAAATACATGCATCCATAAAAGCATGCATCCATAAATACATGCATCCATAAATACATGCATCCATAAATACATGTGTCCATAAATACATGCATCCATAAATATCCATAAATACACATGTCCATAAATACATGTGTCCATAAATACATGCATCCATAAATATCCATAAATACATGCATCCATAAATACATGCATCCATAAATACATGCATCCATAAATACATATGATCATAAATACATGCATCCATAAATACATATGTCCATAAATACATGCATCCATAAATACAT
Source organism: Archivesica marissinica (assembly GCA_014843695.1). Taxonomy (NCBI): domain Eukaryota; kingdom Metazoa; phylum Mollusca; class Bivalvia; order Venerida; family Vesicomyidae; genus Archivesica; species Archivesica marissinica. The sequence continues at coordinate 98,944,245 of CM026387.1, read as the reverse complement.
GCATCCATAAATACACCCTTCCATAAATACACCCTTCCATAAATACACCATTCCATAAATACATGCATCCATAAATACATGCATCCATAAATACACCCTTCCATAAATACATCCATAAATACATGCATCCATAAATACATATGATCATAAATACATGCATCCATAAATACATATGTCCATAAATACATGTGTCCATAAATACATGCATCCATAAATACATATGCATAAATACATGCATCCATAAATACATGCATCCATAAATACATGCATCCATAAATACATGCATCCATAAATACATATGTCCATAAATACATGCATCCATAAATACATGTGTCCATAAATACATGCATCCATAAATACATGCATCCATAAATACATATGATCATAAATACATGCATCCATGAATACATATGTCCATAAATACATGCATCCATAAATACATGCATCCATAAATACACTCCATAAATACATGCATCCATAAATACATGCATCCATAAATACACCCTTCCATAAATACACCCTTCCATAAATACACCCTTCCATAAATACTCCATTCCATAAATACATGCATCCATAAATACATGCATCCATAAATACATCCTTCCATAAATACATGTGTCCATAAATACATGCATCCATAAATACATATGATCATAAATACATGCATCCATAAATACATGCATCCATAAATACATCCTTCCATAAATACATGTGTCCATAAATACATGCATCCATAAATACATATGTCCATAAATACATGCATCCATAAATACATATGTCCATAAATACATCTGTCCATAAATACATATGTCCATAAATACATGTGTCCATAAATACATGCATCCATAAATGCATGCATCCATAAATACATGCATCCATAAATACATATGATCATAAATACATGCATCCATAAATACATATGTCCATAAATACATGTGTCCATAAATACATGCATCCATAAATACATGCATCCATAAATACATGCATCCATAAATACATGCATCCATAAATACATGCATCCATAAATACATGCATCCATAAATACATGCATCCATAAATACATGCGTCCATAAATACATGCATCCATAAATACATGCATCCATAAATACATGCATCCATAAATACATGCATCCATAAATACATATGATCATAAATACATGCATCCATAAATACATGCATCCATAAATACATATGTCCATAAATACATGCATCCATAAATACACCCTTCCATAAATACACCCTTCCATAAATACACCCTTCCATAAATACACACTTCCATAAATACATGCATCCATAAATACATGCATCCATAAATACATCCTTCCATAAATACATCCATAAATACATCCATCCATAAATACATCCATCCATAAATACATGCATCCATAAATACATGCATCCATAAATACATGCATCCATAAATACATGAATCCATAACTACACCCATCCATAAATACATGCATCCATAAATACATGCATCCATAAATACATGCATCCATAAATACATACTTCCATAAATACATCCTTCCATAAATACATCCATCCATAAATACATCCATCCATAATACATGCATCCATAAATACATGTGTCCATAAATACATGCATCCATAAATACATGCATCCATAAATACATGCATCCATAAATACATGCATCCATAAATACATACTTCCATAAATACATCCATCCATAAATACATGTGTCCATAAATACATGTGTCCATAAATACATGTGTCCATAAATACATGCATCCATAAATACATGCATCCATAAATACATACTTCCATAAATACATACATCTATAAATACATGCATCCATAAATACATCCTTCCATAAATACATGCATCCATAAATACACAAGTCCATAAATACATGCATCCATAAATACATGCATCCATAAATACATGCATCCATAAATACATGCATCCATAAATACATGCATCCATAAATACATGTGTCCATAAATACATGCATCCATAAATACATTTTCCTTCCATAAATACATGCATCCATAAATACATCATTCCATAAATGCATGCATCCATAAATACATGCATCCATAAATACATGCATCCATAAATACATGCATCCATAAATACATCCTTCCATAAATACATGCATCCATAAATACATGCATCCATAAATACATGCATCCATAAATACATGCATCCATAAATACATGATCCATAAATACATGCATCCATAAATACATATGTCCATAAATACATGTATCCATAAATACATGCATCCATAAATACATCCTTGCATAAATACATGCATCCATAAATACATGCATCCATAAATACATGCATCCATAAATACATGCGTCCATAAATACATATATCCATAAATACATGTGTCCATAAATACATGCATCCATAAATACATGCATCCATAAATACATGCATCCATAAATCAATGCATCCATAAATACATGCTTCCATAAATACATGCATCCATAAATACATCCTTCCATAAATACATGTGTCCATAAATACATGCATCCATAAATACATATGTTCATAAATACATGCATCCATAAATACATATGTCCATAAATACATGCATCCATAAATACATGTGTCCATAAATACATGCATCCATAAATACATGCATCCATAAATACATGCATCCATAAATACATATGATCATAAATACATGCATCCATAAATACATACGTCCATAAATACATGCATCCATAAATACATGCTTCCATAAATACATCCTTCCATAAATACACCATTCCATAAATACATGCATCCATAAATACATGCATCCATAAATACATATGTCCATAAATACATGCATCCATAAATACATGTGTCCATAAATACATGCATCCATAAATACATGCATCCATAAATACATGCATCCATAAATACATATGATCATAAATACATGCATCCATAAATACATATGTCCATAAATACATGCATCCATAAATACATGCATCCATAAATACACCCTTCCATAAATACACCCTTCCATAAATACACCCTTCCATAAATACACCCTTCCATAAATACACCCTTCCATAAATACATGCATCCATAAATACATGCATCCATAAATACACCCTTCCATAAATACATCCATAAATACATCCATCCATAAATACATCCATCCATAAATACATGCATCCATAAATACATGCATCCATAAATACATGCATCCATAAATACATGAATCCATAACTACACCCATCCATAAATACATGCATCCATAAATACATGCATCCATAAATACATGCATCCATAAATACATACTTCCATAAATACATCCTTCCATAAATACATCCATCCATAAATACATCCATCCATAATACATCCATACATAAATACATGTGTCCATAAATACATGCATCCATAAATACATGCATCCATAAATACATGCATCCATAAATACATACTTCCATAAATACATCCATCCATAAATACATGTGTCCATAAATACATGTGTCCATAAATACATGTGTCCATAAATACATGCATCCATAAATACATGCATCCATAAATACATACTTCCATAAATACATACATCTATAAATACATGCATCCATAAATACATCCTTCCATAAATACATGCATCCATAAATACACAAGTCCATAAATACATGCATCCATAAATACATGCATCCATAAATACATGCATCCATAAATACATGCATCCATAAATACATGCATCCATAAATACATCCTTCCATAAATACATGCATCCATAAATACATCATTCCATAAATGCATGCATCCATAAATACATGCATCCATAAATACATGCATCCATAAATACATGCATCCATAAATACATCCTTCCATAAATACATGCATCCATAAATACATGCATCTATAAATACATGCATCCATAAATACATCCTTCCATAAATACATGCATCCATAAATACATGCATCCATAAATACATATATCCATAAATACATATATCCACAAATACATGCATCCATAAATACATCCTTCCATAAATACATGCATCCATAAATACATGCATTCATAGATACATGCATCCATAAATACATGCATCCATAAATACATGCATCCATACATACATATATCCATAAATACATGCATCCATAAATACATGCATCCATAAATCAATGCATCCATAAATACATCCTTCCATAAATACATGCATACATAACTACATCCTTCCATAAATACATGTGTCCATAAATACATGCATCCATAAATACATATGTCCATAAATACATGCATCCATAAATACATATGTCCATAAATACATCTGTCCATAAATACATATGTCCATAAATACATGTGTCCATAAATACATGCATCCATAAATACATGCATCCATAAATACATATGATCATAAATACATGCATCCATAAATACATATGTCCATAAATACATGTGTCCATAAATACATGCATCCATAAATACATCCATGCATAAATACATGCATCCATAAATACATGCATCCATAAATACATGCAGCCATAAATACATATGTCCATAAATACATGCATCCATAAATACATGTGTCCATAAATACATGCATCCATAAATACATGCATCCATAAATACATGCATCCATAAATACATATGATCATAAATACATGCATCCATGAATACATATGTCCATAAATACATGCATCCATAAATACATGCATCCATAAATACACCCTTCCATAAATACACCCTTCCATAAATACACCCTTCCATAAATACACCCTTCCATAAATACACCCTTCCATAAATACATGCATCCATAAATACATGCATCCATAAATACACCCTTCCATAAATACATCCATAAATACATCCATCCATAAATACATCCATCCATAAATACATGCATCCATAAATACATGCATCCATAAATACATGCATCCATAAATACATGCTCCATAAATACATGAATCCATAACTACACCCATCCATAAATACATGCATCCATAAATACATGCATCCATAAATACATGCATCCATAAATACATACTTCCATAAATACATCCTTCCATAAATACATCCATCCATAAATACATCCATCCATAATACATCCATACATAAATACATGTGTCCATAAATACATGCATCCATAAATACATGCATCCATAAATACATGCATCCATAAATACATACTTCCATAAATACATCCATCCATAAATACATGTGTCCATAAATACATGTGTCCATAAATACATGTGTCCATAAATACATGCATCCATAAATACATGCATCCATAAATACATACTTCCATAAATACATACATCATAAATACATGCATCCATAAATACATCCTTCCATAAATACATGCATCCATAAATACACAAGTCCATAAATACATGCATCCATAAATACATGCATCCATAAATACATGCATCCATAAATACATGCATCCATAAATACATGCATCCATAAATACATCCTTCCATAAATACATGCATCCATAAATACATCATTCCATAAATGCATGCATCCATAAATACATGCATCCATAAATACATGCATCCATAAATACATGCATCCATAAATACATCCTTCCATAAATACATGCATCCATAAATACATGCATCTATAAATACATGCATCCATAAATACATCCTTCCATAAATACATGCATCCATAAATACATGCATCCATAAATACATATATCCATAAATACATATATCCACAAATACATGCATCCATAAATACATCCTTCCATAAATACATGCATCCATAAATACATGCATTCATAGATACATGCATCCATAAATACATGCATCCATAAATACATGCATCCATACATACATATATCCATAAATACATGCATCCATAAATACATGCATCCATAAATCAATGCATCCATAAATACATCCTTCCATAAATACATGCATACATAACTACATCCTTCCATAAATACATGTGTCCATAAATACATGCATCCATAAATACATCTGTCCATAAATACATGCATCCATAAATACATCTGTCCATAAATACATGAATCCATAAATACATGCATCCATAAATACATGCATCCATAAATACATGCATCCATAAATACATATGATCATAAATACATGCATCCATAAATACATATGTCCATAAATACATGCATCCATAAATACATGCATCCATAAATACACCCTTCCATAAATACACCCTTCCATAAATACACCATTCCATAAATACATGCATCCATAAATACATGCATCCATAAATACACCCTTCCATAAATACATCCATAAATACATGCATCCATAAATACATATGATCATAAATACATGCATCCATAAATACATATGTCCATAAATACATGTGTCCATAAATACATGCATCCATAAATACATCCATGCATAAATACATGCATCCATAAATACATGCATCCATAAATACATGCATCCATAAATACATGCATCCATAAATACATATGTCCATAAATACATGCATCCATAAATACATGTGTCCATAAATACATGCATCCATAAATACATGCATCCATAAATACATGCATCCATAAATACATATGATCATAAATACATGCATCCATGAATACATATGTCCATAAATACATGCATCCATAAATACATGCATCCATAAATACACCCTTCCATAAATACACCCTTCCATAAATACACCATTCCATAAATACATGCATCCATAAATACATGCATCCATAAATACATCCTTCCATAAATACATGTGTCCATAAATACATGCATCCATAAATACATATGATCATAAATACATGCATCCATAAATACATGCATCCATAAATACATCCTTCCATAAATACATGTGTCCATAAATACATGCATCCATAAATACATATGTCCATAAATACATGCATCCATAAATACATATGTCCATAAATACATCTGTCCATAAATACATATGTCCATAAATACATGTGTCCATAAATACATGCATCCATAAATGCATGCATCCATAAATACATGCATCCATAAATACATATGATCATAAATACATGCATCCATAAATACATATGTCCATAAATACATGTGTCCATAAATACATGTGTCCATAAATACATGCATCCATAAATACATCCATGCATAAATACATGCATCCATAAATACATGCATCCATAAATACATGCATCCATAAATACATGCATCCATAAATACATATGTCCATAAATACATGCATCCATAAATACATGTGTCCATAAATACATGCATCCATAAATACATGCATCCATAAATACATGCATCCATAAATACATATGATCATAAATACATGCATCCATAATACATATGTCCATAAATACATGCATCCATAAATACCCCTTCCATAAATACACCTTTCACCATCCATAAATACATGCATCCATAAATACATGCATCCATAAATACATCCTTCCATAAATACATGCTCCATAAATACATGCATCCATAAAAATATGATCATAAATACATCCTTCCATAAATACATGTGTCCATAAATACATGCATCCATAAATACATATGATCATAAATACATGCATCCATAAATACATATGTCCATAAATACATGCATCCATAAATACATATGTCCATAAATACATCTGTCCATAAATACATATGTCCATAAATACATGTGTCCATAAATACATATGTCCATAAATACATGCATCCATAAATACATTGTCCATAAATACATGTCCATAAATACATGTGTCCATAAATACATGCATCCATAAATGCATGCATCCATAAATACATGCATCCATAAATACATATGATCATAAATACATGCATCCATAAATACATATGTCCATAAATACATGTGTCCATAAATACATGCATCCATAAATACATCCATGCATAAATACATGCATCCATAAATACATGCATCCATAAATACATGCATCCATAAATACATGTGTCCATAAATACATGCATCCATAAATACATGTGTCCATAAATACATGCATCCATAAATACATGCATCCATAAATACATATGATCATAAATACATGCATCCATAAATACATGCATCCATAAATACATATGTCCATAAATACATGCATCCATAAATACACCCTTCCATAAATACACCCTTCCATAAATACACCCTTCCATAAATACACCCTTCCATAAATACATGCATCCATAAATACATGCATCCATAAATACATGCATCCATAAATACATACTTCCATAAATACATCCTTCCATAAATACATCCATCCATAAATACATCCATCCATAATACATCCATACATAAATACATGTGTCCATAAATACATGCATCCATAAATACATGCATCCATAAATACATGCATCCATAAATACATACTTCCATAAATACATCCATCCATAAATACATGTGTCCATAAATACATGTGTCCATAAATACATGTGTCCATAAATACATGCATCCATAAATACATGCATCCATAAATACATACTTCCATAAATACATACATCTATAAATACATGCATCCATAAATACATCCTTCCATAAATACATGCATCCATAAATACACAAGTCCATAAATACATGCATCCATAAATACATGCATCCATAAATACATGCATCCATAAATACATGCATCCATAAATACATGCATCCATAAATACATGTTTTCCTTCCATAAATACATGCATCCATAAATACATCATTCCATAAATGCATGCATCCATAAATACATGCATCCATAAATACATGCATCCATAAATACATGCATCCATAAATACATCCTTCCATAAATACATGCATCCATAAATACATGCATCTATAAATACATGCATCCATAAATACATCCTTCCATAAATACATGCATCCATAAATACATGCATCCATAAATACATATATCCATAAATACATATATCCACAAATACATAAATACATGCATCCATAAATACATCCTTCCATAAATACATGCATCCATAAATACATGCATTCATAGATACATGCATCCATAAATACATGCATCCATAAATACATGCATCCATACATACATATATCCATAAATACATGCATCCATAAATACATGCATCCATAAATCAATGCATCCATAAATACATCCTTCCATAAATACATGCATACATAACTACATCCTTCCATAAATACATGTGTCCATAAATACATGCATCCATAAATACATCTGTCCATAAATACATGCATCCATAAATACATCTGTCCATAAATACATGAATCCATAAATACATCCATCCATAAATATATGCATCCATAAATACATGCATCCATAAATACACCCATCCATAAATACATCCGTCCATAAATACATATATCCATAAATACTTGTGTCCATATATACATGCATCCATAAATACATGTGTCCATAAATACATGTGTCCATAAATATATCCATCCATAAATACATGCATCCATAAATACAGGCATCCATAAATACACCCATCCATAAATACATGCATCCATCAATACATGCATCCATAAATACATGCTTCCATAAATACACCAAGTCCATAAATACACCAAGTCCATAAATACATGCGTCCATAAATACATGCGTCCATAAATACATGTGTCCATAAATACATGCATCCATAAATACATGCATCCATAAATACATGCATCCATAAAAGCATGCATCCATAAATACATGCATCCATAAAAGCATGCATCCATAAATACATCCATCCATAAATACATGCATCCATAAAAGCATGCATCCATAAATACATCCATCCATAAATACATGTGTCCATAAATACATGCATCCATAAATACATCCTTCCATAAATACATGCATCCATAAATACATGCATCCATAAATACATGCGTCCATAAATACATGTGTCCATAAATACATGCATCCATAAATACATGCATCCATAAAAGCATACATCCATAAATACATGCATCCATAAAAGCATGCATCCATAAATACATCCATCCATAAATACATGCATCCATAAAAGCATGCATCCATAAATACATCCATCCATAAATACATCCATCCATAAATACATCCATCCATAAAAGCATGCATCCATAAATACATGCATCCATAAATACATACATCCATCCATAAATACATGCATCCATAAAAGCATGCATCCATAAATACATCCATCCATAAATACATGCATCCATAAATACATGCATCCATAAATACATACTTCCATAAATACATCCTTCCATAAATACATCCATCCATAAATACATCCATCCATAAATACATGTGTCCATAAATACATGCATCCATAAATACATGTGTCCATATATACATGCATCCATAAATACATGCATCCATAAATACATGCATCCATAAATACATGCATCCATAAATACATACTTCCATAAATACATCCTTCCATAAATACATCCTTCCATAAATACATCCATCCATAAATACATCCATCCATAAATACATCCATCCATAAATACATCCATCCATAAATATATCCATCCATAAATACATGTGTCCATAAATACATATGTCCATAAATACATGCATCCATAAATACATGCATCCATTAATACATCCTTCCATAAATACATCCATCCATAAATACATCCATCCATAAATACATGCATCCATAAATACATGCATCCATAAATACATCCATCCATAAATACATACTTCCATAAATACATACTTCCATAAATACATCCTTCCATAAATACATCCTTCCATAAATACCCCCATCCATAAATACATCCATCCTTAAATACATCCTTCCATAAACACATGCATCCATAAATACATGCATCCATAAATACATGTGTCCATAAATACATGCATCCATAAATACATGCATCCATAAATACATCCTTCCATAAATACATCCATCCATAAATACATCCATCCATAAATACATCCATCCATAAATACATGCATCCATAAATACATGTGTCCATAAATACATGCATCCATAAATACATGCATCCATAAATACATACTTCCATAAATACATACTTCCATAAATACATCCTTCCATAAATACATCCTTCCATAAATACCCCCATCCATAAATACATCCATCCATAAATACATCCTTCCATAAATACATCCATCCATAAATACATAACTACAGGCATCCATAAATACATGTGTCCATAAATGCATGCGTCAATAAATACATGCATCCATAAATACATGTGTCCATAAATACATATGATCATAAATACATGCATCCATAATACATATGTCCATAAATACATGTGTCCATAAATACATGCATCCATAAATACATATATCCATAAATACATATATCCATAAATACATATATCGACAAATACATGCATCCATAAATACATCCTTCCATAAATACATGCATCCATAAATACATGCATCCATAAATACATGCATCCATAGATACATGCATCCATAAATACATGCATCCATAAATACATGCATCCATAAATACATGCATCCATAAATACATCCTTCCATAAATACATGTGTCCATAAATACATGCATCCATAAATACATCCATCCATAAATACATGCATCCATAAATACACCCATCCATAAATACACCCATCCATAAATACATCCATGCATAAATACATGCATCCATAAATACACCCATCCATAAATACATCCGTCCATAAATACATATATCCATAAATATTTGTGTCCATAAATACATGCATCCATAAATACATGTGTCCATAAATACATGTGTCCATAAATATATCCATCCATAAATACATGCATCCATAAATACAGGCATCCATAAATACACCCATCCATAAATACATGCATCCATAAATACATGCATCCATAAATACATGTGTCCATAAATACATGCATCCATAAATACATGCATCCATAAATACATGCATCCATAAAAGCATGCATCCATAAATACATGCATCCATAAAAGCATGCATCCATAAATACATGCATCCATAAAAGCATGCATCCATAAATACATGCATCCATAAATACATGCATCCATAAATACATGTGTCCATAAATACATGCATCCATAAATATCCATAAATACACATGTCCATAAATACATGTGTCCATAAATACATGCATCCATAAATATCCATAAATACATGCATCCATAAATACATGCATCCATAAATACATGCATCCATAAATACATGCATCCATAAATACATGCATCCATATATATAGATTCTTACCTGAATCATGATTTCATATCATATTTAATGAAAGGAGTTTTGGAATCGTGTGAGCATTTTGGCACCAAGTATCAGCGCAAATTGTTATGCTATAGATCCTACTGTATATATATATATATATATATATATATTGTGTACACAGGTTATGCTATAGATCCTACTGTATATATATATATATATAATATGTGTACACAGGTTATGCTATAGATCCTACTGTATATATATATATTATATATATTGTGTACACAGGTTATGCTATAGATCCTACTGTATATATATATATATATATATATTGTGTACACAGGTTATGCTATAGATCCTACTGTATATATATATTTTTTGTGTACACAGGTTATGCTATAGATCCTACTGTATATTATATTGTGTACACAGGTTATGCTATAGATCCTACTGTATATATATATTGTGTACACAGGTTATGCTATAGATCCTACTGTATATATATATTTTGTGTACACAGGTTATGCTATATATCCTACTGTATGTATATATTGTGTACACAGGTTATGCTATAGATCCTACTGTATATATATATATATATATATTGTGTACACAGGTTATGCTATAGTTTGTTTTTGTGTGTGGTTTGTGTATATCCTACTGTATATATATATTGTGTACACAGGTTATGCTGTAGATCCTACTGTATATATATATTGTGTACACAGGTTATGCTGTATATCCTACTGTATATATATATTGTGTACACAGGTTATGCTATATATCCTACTGTATATATATATTGTGTACACAGGTTATGCTGTATATCCTACTGTATATATATATTGTGTACACAGGTTATGCTGTATATCCTACTGTATATATATATTGTGTACAAGGTTATGCTATATATCCTACTGTATATATATATTGTGTACACTGGTTATGCTGTATATCCTACTGTATATATATATTGTGTACACAGGTTATGCTATATATCCTCTGTATATATATTATATATTGTGTACACAGGTTATGCTATATATCCTACTGTATATATATATTGTGTACACTGGTTATGCTATAGATCCTACTGTATATATATATAGTGTGTACACAGGTTATGCTATAGATCCTACTGTATATATATATTGTGTACACTGGTTATGCTGTATATCCTACTGTATATATATATATATTTTGTGTACACTGGTTATGCTATATATCCTACTGTATATATATATTGTGTACACTGGTTATGCTATAGATTTGTATATATATATTGTGTACACAGGTTATGCTATATATCCTACTGTATATATATATTGTGTACACAGGTTATGCTATAGATCCTACTGTATATATATATTGTGTACACAGGTTATGCTATATATCCTACTGTATATATATATTGTGTACACAGGTTATGCTATATATCCTACTGTATATATATATTGTGTACACAGGTTATGCTATAGATCCTACTGTATATATATATATTGTGTACACAGGTTATGCTATATATCCTACTGTATATATATATTGTGTACACTGGTTATGCTATAGATCCTACTGTATATATATATTGTGTACACAGGTTATGCAATAGATTCTACTGTATATATATATTGTGTACACTGGTTATGCTATAGATCCTACTGTATATATATATTGTGTACACAGGTTATGCAATAGATCCTACTGTATATATATATATTGTGTACACTGGTTATGCTATATATCCTACTGTATATATATATTGTGTACACTGGTTATGCTATAGATCCTACTGTATATATATATATATATATATATATTGTGTACACAGGTTATGCTATAGATCCTACTGTATATATATATATATTGTGTACACTGGTTATGCTATTGATCCTACTGTATATATATATTGTGTACACTGGTTATGCTATATATATATTGTGTACACAGGTTATGCTATATATCCTACTGTATATATATATTGTGTACACTGGTTATGCTATAGATCCTACTGTATATATATATTGTGTACACAGGTTATGCAATAGATCCTACTGTATATATATATTGTGTACACTGGTTATGCTATTGATCCTACTGTATATATATATTGTGTACACAGGTTATGCAATAGATCCTACTATATATATATTGTGTACACTGGTTATGCTATAGATCCTACTGTATATATATATGTGTACACAGTTATGCAATAGACCTACTGTATATATATATTGTGTACACTGGTTATGCTATATATCCTACTGTATATATATATTGTGTACACTGGTTATGCTATAGATCCTACTGTATATATATATATATATTGTGTACACAGGTTATGCTATAGATCCTACTGTATATATATATATATTGTGTACACTGGTTATGCTATTGATCCTACTGTATATATATATTGTGTACACTGGTTATGCTATATATATATTGTGTACACAGGTTATGCTATATATCCTACTGTATATATATATTGTGTACACTGGTTATGCTATAGATCCTACTGTATATATATATTGTGTACACAGGTTATGCAATAGATCCTACTGTATATATATATTGTGTACACTGGTTATGCTATATATCCTACTGTATATATATATTGTGTACACTGGTTATGCTATAGATCCTACTGTATATATATATATATTGTGTACACTGGTTATGCTATAGATCCTACTGTATATATATATATATATATTGTGTACACTGGTTATGCTATATATCCTACTGTATATATGTATTGTGTACACTGGTTATGCTATGGATCCTACTGTATATATATATTGTGTACACAGGTTATGCTATATATCCTACTGTATATATATATATTGTGTACACTGGTTATGCTATATATCCTACTGTATGTATAGTGTGTACACAGGTTATGCTATATATCCTACTGTATGTATATTGTGTACACAGGTTATGCTATATATCCTACTGTATGTATATTGTGTACACAGGTTATGCTATATATCCTACTGTATGTATATATTGTGTACACAGGTTATGCTATATATCCTACTGTATGTATATTGTGTACACTGGTTATGCTATGTATCCTACTGTATATATATATTGTGTACACAGGTTATGCTATGGATCCTACTGTATATATATATTGTGTACACAGGTTATGCTATATATCCTACTGTATGTATATTGTGTATGCAGGTTATGCTGTATATCCTACTGTATATATGTATAGTGTGTACACAGGTTATGCTATGGATCCTACTGTATATA
>CM026387.1:98844041-98927968 GCA_014843695.1 Archivesica marissinica | reverse complement strand
TGTAGGTGTACATGTACATGTTGTGTGTAGGTGTACATGTTGTGTGTAGGTGTACATGTACATATTGTGTGTAGGTGTACATGTTGTGTGTAGGTGTACATGTACATGTTGTGTGTAGGTGTACATGTTGTGTGTAGGTGTACATGCTGTGTGTAGGTGTACATGTACATATTGTGTGTAGGTGTACATGTTGTGTGTAGGTATACATGTTGTGTGTAGGTGTACATGTTGTGTGTAGGTGTACATGTTGTGTGTAGGTGTACATGTTGTGTGTAGGTGTACATGTTGTGTGTAGGTGTACATGTTGTGTGTAGGTGTACATGTTGTGTGTAGGTGTACATGTTGTGTGTAGGTGTACATGTACATATTGTGTGTAGGTGTACATGTACATATTGTGTGTGGGTGTACATGTTGTGTGTAGGTGTACATGTACATGTTGTGTGTAGGTGTACATGTACATGTTGTGTGTAGGTGTACATGTATGTATGTATGTGTGTATGTATGTATGTATATATGGGTACATTATGTATGTGTGTATGTACATGTTGTGTGTGGGTGGGTGGATGGGTGGGGGTGTTGGGGTGGGTGGGTTGGTGTAGGTGTACATGTTGTGTACATGTTGTGTGTAGGTGTACATGTTGTGTGTAGGTGTCAGTACATGTTGTGTGTAGGTGTACATGTTGTGTGTAGGTGTACATGTTGTGTGTAGGTGTACATGTACATGTTGTGTGTAGGTGTACATGTTGTGTGTAGGTGTACGTACATGTTGTGTGTAGGTGTACAGTACATGTTGTGTGTAGGTGTACATGTTGTGTGTAGGTGTACATGTTGTGTGTAGGTGTACATGTTGTGTGTAGGTGTACATGTTGTGTGTAGGTGTACATGTTGTGTGTAGGTGTACATGTTGTGTGTAGGTGTACATGTTGTGTACATGTTGTGTGTAGGTGTACATGTTGTGTGTAGGTGTACATGTTGTGTGTAGGTGTACATGTTGTGTGTAGGTGTACATGTTGTGTGTAGGTGTACATGTTGTGTGTAGGTGTACATGTTGTGTGTAGGTGTACATGTTGTGTGTAGGTGTACATGTTGTGTGTAGGTGTACATGTTGTGTGTAGGTGTACATGTTGTGTGTAGGTGTACATGTTGTGTGTAGGTGTACATGTTGTGTGTAGGTATACATGTTGTGTGTAGGTGTACATGTTGTGTGTAGGTGTACATGTTGTGTGTAGGTGTACATGTTGTGTGTAGGTGTACATGTTGTGTGTAGGTGTACATGTTGTGTGTAGGTGTACATGTTGTGTGTAGGTGTACATGTTGTGTGTAGGTGTACATGTTGTGTGTAGGTGTACATGTTGTGTGTAGGTGTACATGTTGTGTGTAGGTGTACATGTTGTGTGTAGGTATACATGTTGTGTGTAGGTGTACATGTTGTGTGTAGGTGTACATGTTGTGTGTAGGTGTACATGTTGTGTGTAGGTGTACATGTACATGTTGTGTGTAGGTGTACATGTAGGTGTACATGTACATGCTGTGTGTAGGTGTACATGCTGTGTGTAGGTGTACATGTTGTGTGTAGGTATACATGTTGTGTGTGGGTGTACATGTTGTGTGTACATGTTGTGTGTAGGTGTACATGATGTGTGTAGGTATACATGTTGTGTGTAGGTGTACATGTTGTGTGTAGGTATACATGTTGTGTGTGGGTGTACATGTTGTGTGTAGGTGTACAGTACATGTTGTGTGTAGGTGTACATGTACATGTTGTGTGTAGGTATACATGTTGTGTGTAGGTGTACATGTTGTGTGTAGGTATACATGTTGTGTGTAGGTGTACATGTACATGTTGTGTGTAGGTGTACATGTTGTGTGTGGGTGTACATGTTGTGTGTACATGTTGTGTGTAGGTGTACATGCTGTGTGTAGGTGTACATGTTGTGTGTAGGTGTACATGCTGTGTGTAGGTGTACATGTTGTGTGTACATGTTGTGTGTAGGTGTACATGTTGTGTGTAGGTGTACATGTTGTGTGTAGGTGTACATGTTATGTGTAGGTGTACATGTTGTGTGTAGGTGTACATGTTGTGTGTAGGTGTACATGTTGTGTGTAGGTGTACATGATGTGTGTAGGTGTACATGTACATATGTGTGTAGGTGTACATGTTGTGTGTAGGTGTACATGTTGTGTGTAGGTGTACATGTACATATTGTGTGTAGGTGTACATATTGTGTGTAGGTGTACATGTTGTGTGTAGGTGTACATGTTATGTGTAGTTGTACATGTTGTGTGTAGGTGTACATGCTGTGTGTAGGTGTACATGTTGTGTGTAGGTGTACATGATGTGTGTATGTGTACATGTTGTGTGTAGGTGTACATGTTGTGTGTAGGTGTACATGCTGTGTGTAGGTGTACATGTACATATTGTGTGTAGGTGTACATGTTGTGTGTAGGTGTACATGGTGTGTGTAGGTGTACATGCTGTGTGTAGGTGTACATGTACATATTGTGTGTAGGTGTACATGTTGTGTGTAGGTGTACATGTTGTGTGTAGGTGTACATGCTGTGTGTAGGTGTACATGTACATATTGTGTGTAGGTGTACATGTTGTGTGTAGATGTACATGTTGTGTGTAGGTGTACATGTTGTGTGTAGGTGTACATGTTGTGTGTACATGTACATGTTGTGTGTAGGTGTACATGTTGTGTGTAGGTGTACATGTACATATTGTGTGTAGGTGTACATGTTGTGTGTAGGTGTACATGTTGTGTGTAGGTGTACATGTTGTGTGTAGGTGTACATGTTGTGTGTAGGTGTACATGCTGTGTGTAGGTGTACATGTACATATTGTGTGTAGGTGTACATGTTGTGTGTAGGTATACATGTTGTGTGTAGGTGTACATGTTGTGTGTAGGTGTACATGTTGTGTGTAGGTGTACATGTTGTGTGTAGGTGTACATATTGTGTGTGGGTGTACATGTTGTGTGTAGGTGTACATGTACATGTTGTGTGTAGGTGTACATGTTGTGTGTAGGTGTACATATTGTGTGTAGGTGTACATGTTGTGTGTAGGTATACATGTTATGTGTAGGTGTACATGTTGTGTGTAGGTGTACATGCTGTGTGTAGGTGTACATGATGTGTGTAGGTGTACATGTACATACATGTTGTGTGTAGGTGTACATGTTGTGTGTAGGTGTACATGTTGTGTGTACATGTTGTGTGTAGGTGTACATGTTGTGTGTAGGTGTACATGTTGTGTGTAGGTGTACATGTTGTGTGTAGGTGTACATGTTGTGTGTAGGTGTACATGTTGTGTGTAGGTGTACATGTTGTGTGTAGGTGTACATGTTGTGTGTAGGTGTACATGTTGTGTGTAGGTGTACATGTTGTGTGTAGGTGTACATGTACATATTGTGTGTAGGTGTACATGTTGTGTGTAGGTGTACATGTTGTGTGTAGGTGTACATGTTGTGTGTAGGTGTACATGTTGTGTGTAGGTGTACATGTTGTGTGTAGGTGTACATGTTGTGTGTAGGTGTACATGTTGTGTGTAGGTGTACATGTTGTGTGTATGTACATGGTGTGTAGGTGTACATGTTGTGTGTAGGTGTACATGTTGTGTGTAGGTGTACATGTTGTGTGTAGGTGTACATGTTGTGTGTAGGTGTAATACATGTTGTGTGTAGGTGTACATGTTGTGTGTAGGTGTACATGTTGTGTGTAGGTGTACATGTTGTGTGTAGGTGTACATGTTGTGTGTAGGTGTACATGTTGTGTGTAGGTGTACATGTACATGTTGTGTGTAGGTTACATGTGTGTGTAGGTGTACATGTTGTGTGTAGTACATGTTGTGTACATGTACATTTGTGTGTAGGTGTACATGTTGTGTGTAGGTGTACATGTTGTGTGTAGGTGTACATGTTGTGTGTAGGTGTACATGTTGTGTGTAGGTGTACATGTTGTGTGTAGGTGTACATATTGTGTGTAGGTGTACATGTTGTGTGTAGGTGTACATGTACATGTTGTGTGTAGGTGTACATGTTGTGTGTAGGTGTACATGTTGTGTGTAGGTGTACATGTTGTGTGTAGGTATACATGTTGTGTGTAGGTGTACATGTTGTGTGTAGGTGTACATGTTGTGTGTAGGTGTACATGATGTGTGTAGGTGTACATGTACATATTGTGTGTAGGTGTACATGTTGTGTGTAGGTGTACATGTACATATTGTGTGTAGGTGTACATATTGTGTGTAGGTGTACATGTGTGTAGGTGTACATGTTATGTGTAGGTGTACATGTTGTGTGTAGGTGTACATGCTGTGTGTAGGTGTACATGTTGTGTGTAGGTGTACATGATGTGTGTAGGTGTACATGTACATGTTGTGTGTAGGTGTACATGTTGTGTGTAGGTGTACATGCTGTGTGTAGGTGTACATGTACATATTGTGTGTAGGTGTACATGTTGTGTGTAGGTGTACATGATGTGTGTAGGTGTACATGCTGTGTGTAGGTGTACATGTACATATTGTGTGTAGGTGTACATGTTGTGTGTAGGTGTACATGTTGTGTGTAGGTGTACATGCTGTGTGTAGGTGTACATGTACATATTGTGTGTAGGTGTACATGTTGTGTGTAGGTGTACATGTACATGTTGTGTGTAGGTGTACATGTTGTGTGTAGGTGTACATGTTGTGTGTAGGTGTACATGTACATGTTGTGTGTAGGTGTACATGTTGTGTGTAGGTGTACATGTACATATTGTGTGTAGGTGTACATGTTGTGTGTAGGTGTACATGTTGTGTGTAGGTGTACATGTTGTGTGTAGGTGTACATGCTGTGTGTAGGTGTACATGTACATATTGTGTGTAGGTGTACATGTTGTGTGTAGGTATACATGTTGTGTGTAGGTGTACATGTTGTGTGTAGGTGTACATGTTGTGTGTAGGTGTACATGTTGTGTGTAGGTGTACATGTTGTGTGTAGGTGTACATGTTGTGTGTAGGTGTACATGTACATGTTGTGTGTAGGTGTACATGTTGTGTGTAGGTGTACATGTTGTGTGTAGGTGTACATGTACATATTGTGTGTAGGTGTACATGTACATATTGTGTGTGGGTGTACATGTTGTGTGTAGGTGTACATGTACATGTTGTGTGTAGGTGTACATGTACATGTTGTGTGTAGGTGTACATGTACATGTTGTGTGTATGTACATGTATGTATGTATGTATATATGGGTACATGTATGTATGTGTGTATGTACATGTTGTGTGTGGGTGGGTGGATGGGTGGGGGTGTTGGGGTGGGTGGGTTGGTGTAGGTGTACATGTTGTGTACATGTTGTGTGTAGGTGTACATGTTGTGTGTAGGTGTACATGTTGTGTGTAGGTGTACAGTACATGTTGTGTGTAGGTGTACATGTTGTGTGTAGGTGTACATGTTGTGTGTAGGTGTACATGTTGTGTGTAGGTGTACAGTACATGTTGTGTGTAGGTGTACATGTTGTGTGTAGGTGTACAGTACATGTTGTGTGTAGGTGTACAGTACATGTTGTGTGTAGGTGTACATGTTGTGTGTAGGTATACATGTTGTGTGTAGGTGTACATGTTGTGTGTAGGTGTACATGTTGTGTGTAGGTATACATGTTGTGTGTAGGTGTACATGTAGGTGTACATGTTGTGTACATGTTGTGTGTAGGTGTACATGTTGTGTGTAGGTGTACATGTTGTGTGTAGGTGTACATGCTGTGTGTAGGTGTACATGCTGTGTGTAGGTGTACATGTTGTGTGTAGGTGTACATGTTGTGTGTAGGTGTACATGTTGTGTGTAGGTGTACATGTTGTGTGTAGGTGTACATGTTGTGTGTAGGTGTACATGTACATGTTGTGTGTGGGTGTACATGTTGTGTGTAGGTATACATGTTGTGTGTAGGTGTACATGCTGTGTGTAGGTGTACATGTTGTGTGTAGGTGTACATGTTGTGTGTAGGTGTACATGTACATGTTGTGTGTAGGTATACATGTTGTGTGTAGGTGTACATGTTGTGTGTAGGTATACATGTTGTGTGTAGGTGTACATGTTGTGTGTAGGTGTACATGTTGTGTGTAGGTGTACATGTCGTGTGTAGGTGTACATGTTGTGTGTAGGTGTACATGTTGTGTGTAGGTGTACATGTTGTGTGTAGGTGTACATGTTGTGTGTAGGTATACATGTTGTGTGTAGGTGTACATGTTGTGTGTAGGTATACATGTTGTGTGTAGGTGTACATGTTGTGTGTAGGTGTAGATGTTGTGTGTAGGTGTACATGTACATGTTGTGTGTAGGTGTACATGTAGGTGTACATGTACATGCTGTGTGTAGGTGTACATGCTGTGTGTAGGTGTACATGTTGTGTGTAGGTATACATGTTGTGTGTGGGTGTACATGTTGTGTGTACATGTTGTGTGTAGGTGTACATGATGTGTGTAGGTATACATGTTGTGTGTAGGTGTACATGTTGTGTGTAGGTATACATGTTGTGTGTGGGTGTACATGTTGTGTGTAGGTGTACATGTTGTGTGTAGGTGTACATGTTGTGTGTGGGTGTACATGTTGTGTGTAGGTGTACATGTTGTGTGTAGGTATACATGTTGTGTGTAGGTGTACATGTTGTGTGTAGGTATACATGTTGTGTGTAGGTGTACATGTTGTGTGTAGGTGTACATGTTGTGTGTAGGTGTACATGTTGTGTGTAGGTGTACATGTACATGTTGTGTGTAGGTGTACATGTATGTATATATGGGTACATGTATGTATGTGTGTATGTACATGTATGTATGTATGTATATATGGGTACATGTGTATATGGGTACATGTATGTATGTGTGTATGTACATTGATATGAACGTAACTTTGAAAATGGGCCAAAAATCAAGACATCATTATTATTTTATACAATTTTAAGCTTCAATTATTCAGCTGTATTTTGTGTAATGTATGATAGATAGAACTCATTATTCCAGCTGCAGAACATTAAAAACAATGTCATCAACAGGACATGCTCTATAAATGTCCAAATTTAAACAAAATGTCACCAATTAGTACACAAGTTATAAACAAATTACTATTTCATCTGGAACTGAACTATTTATGTATGTGCTATTTTTTATTTTGCAATACATGTGTCTATTTCATCTGCAAAACAACTACGCCATTAGAATCAGCTTGGACAACTCTATTAATGGTTCAACGTTGAGCATGTTTAAGCACACCTCGCAAGTCAGAATTGGCTAAAGTAAAGAATACACAAGATTTGTTTTTAAAAATGGCTACAAATAAATAAAAGCCAGGATGAAAGCGTAAATGTGGTTATTCGTGGATATTTATTTGTCTTTGTTTATAGGTTGGCCCAACGAATCCATACAAGACGAAGCAGTTATCTGCCACAAGAAATTCTCTAGCAGGTTATGTGGAGGATGCACATGTCAACAATTTCACATTCGAAAATCAGAGAAGAACATTTCATAGTTATGGTAGGTATTCATTACAAAGTGAAGATTTATATCATTCACGAGAGATAATCCACAGGTGATGATTCATGACTTTATAGTTTTAAGGATAGAACATGGCTTTATAGTTTAAAGGGAGGTAATCCATGAGTGAAGCATAGAACATTGCTTTATAGTTTAAATGGAGGTAATCCATGAGTGAAGCATAGAACATGGCTTTATAGTTTAAAGGGAGGTAATCCATGAGTGAAGCATAGAACATGGCTTTATAGTTTAAAGGGAGGTAATCCATGAGTGAAGCATAGAACATGGCTTTATAGTTTAACAGGAGGTAATCCATGAGTGAAGCATAGAACATGGCTTTATAGTTTAACGAGAGGTAATCCATGAGTGAAGCATAGAACATGGCTTTATAGTTTAACGAGAGGTAATCCATGAGTGAAGCATAGAACATATGTTGGCTTTATAGTTTAACGAGAGGTAATCCATGAGTGAGGCATAGAACATGGCTTTATAGTTTAAAGGGAGGTAATTCATGAGTGAAACATAGAACATGGCTTTATAGTTTAAAGGGAGGTAATCCATGAGTGAAGCATAGAACGTGGCTTTATAGTTTAAAGGGAGGTAATCCATGAGTGAAGCATAGACCATGGCTTTATAGTTTAAAGGGAGGTAATCCATGAGTGAAGCATAGAACATGGCTTTATAGTTTAAAGGGAGGTAATTCATGAGTGAAGCATATAACATGGCTTTATAGTTTAAAGGGAGGTAATCCATGAGTGAAGCATAGAACATGGCTTTATAGTTTAAAGGGAGTTAATTCATGAGTGAAGCATAGAACATGGCTTTATAGTTTAAAGGGAGGTAATTCATGAGTGAAGCATATAACATGGCTTTATAGTTTAAAGGGAGGTAATCCATGAGTGAAGCATAGAACATGGCTTTATAGTTTAACGGGGCATATGTCCATAAATACATCTGTCCATAAATACATATGTCCATAAATACATATGTCCATAAATACATGCATCCATAAATACATCTGATCATAAATACATGCATCCATAAATACATCTGTCCATAAATACATGCATCCATAAATACATATGATCATAAATACATGCATCCATAAATACATCTGTCCATAAATACATGCATCCATAAATACATGCATCCATAAATACATATGATCATAAATACATGCATCCATAAATACATGCATCCATAAATACACCCTTCCATAAATACATGCATCCATAAATACATGCATCCATAAATACATATGATCATAAATACATGCATCCATAAATACATGCATCCATAAATACATATGTCCATAAATACATGCATCCATAAATAAATGCATCCATAAATACACCCTTCCATAAATACACCCTTCCATAAATACACCCTTCCATAAATACATGCATCCATAAATACATGCATCCATAAATACACCCTTCCATAAATACATCCATCCATAAATACATCCATCCATAAATACATGTGTCCATAAATACATGCATCCATAAATACATGCATCCATAAATACATGCATCCATAAATACATATGATCATAAATACATGCATCCATAAATACATGCATCCATAAATACATATGTCCATAAATACATGCATCCATAAATAAATGCATCCATAAATACACCCTTCCATAAATACACCCTTCCATAAATACACCCTTCCATAAATACATGCATCCATAAATACATGCATCCATAAATACACCCTTCCATAAATACATCCATCCATAAATACATCCATCCATAAATACATGTGTCCATAAATACATGCATCCATAAATACATGCATCCATAAATACATGCATCCATAAATACATATGATCATAAATACATGCATCCATAAATACATGCATCCATAAATACATATGTCCATAAATACATGCATCCATAAATACATGCATCCATAACTACACCCTCCATAAATACATGCATCCATAAATACATGCATCCATAAATACATGCATCCATAAATACATGCATCCATAAATACATGCATCCATAAATACATGCATCCATAAATACATGCATCCATAAATACATGCATCCATAAATACATGCATCCATAAATACATGTGTCCATAAATACATGCATCCATAAATACATGTGTCCATAAATACATGCATCCATAAATACATGTGTCCATAAATACATGCATCCATAAATACATGCATCCATAAATACATGCATCCATAAATACATGTGTCCATAAATACATGCATCCATAAATACATGTGTCCATAAATACATGTGTCCATAAATACATCCATCCATAAATACATACTTCCATAAATACATGTGTCCATAAATACATGCATCCATAAATACATCCATCCATAAATACATGTGTCCATAAATACATGCATCCATAAATACATGTGTCCATAAATACATGTGTCCATAAATACATCCATCCATAAATACATGTGTCCATAAATACATGCATCCATAAATACATCCATGCATAAATACATGCATCCATAAATACATGCATCCATAAATACATGCATCCATAAATACATATGTCCATAAATACATGCATCCATAAATACATGTGTCCATAAATACATGCATCCATAAATACATGCATCCATAAATACATGCATCCATAAATACATATGATCATAAATACATGCATCCATGAATACATATGTCCATAAATACATGCATCCATAAATACATGCATCCATAAATACACCCTTCCATAAATACACCCTTCCATAAATACACCATTCCATAAATACATGCATCCATAAATACATGCATCCATAAATACATCCTTCCATAAATACATGTGTCCATAAATACATGCATCCATAAATACATATGATCATAAATACATGCATCCATAAATACATGCATCCATAAATACATCCTTCCATAAATACATGTGTCCATAAATACATGCATCCATAAATACATATGTCCATAAATACATGCATCCATAAATACATATGTCCATAAATACATCTGTCCATAAATACATATGTCCATAAATACATGTGTCCATAAATACATGCATCCATAAATGCATGCATCCATAAATACATGCATCCATAAATACATATGATCATAAATACATGCATCCATAAATACATATGTCCATAAATACATTGTCCATAAATACATGTGTCCATAAATACATGCATCCATAAATACATCCATGCATAAATACATGCATCCATAAATACATGCATCCATAAATACATGCATCCATAAATACATGCATCCATAAATACATGTGTCCATAAATACATGCATCCATAAATACATGTGTCCATAAATACATGCATCCATAAATACATGCATCCATAAATACATGCATCCATAAATACATATGATCATAAATACATGCATCCATAAATACATGCATCCATAAATACATATGTCCATAAATACATGCATCCATAAATACACCCTTCCATAAATACACCCTTCCATAAATACACCCTTCCATAAATACACACTTCCATAAATACATGCATCCATAAATACATGCATCCATAAATACACCCTTCCATAAATACATCCATAAATACATCCATCCATAAATACATCCATCCATAAATACATGCATCCATAAATACATGCATCCATAAATACATGCATCCATAAATACATGAATCCATAACTACACCCATCCATAAATACATGCATCCATAAATACATGCATCCATAAATACATGCATCCATAAATACATACTTCCATAAATACATCCTTCCATAAATACATCCATCCATAAATACATCCATCCATAATACATCCATACATAAATACATGTGTCCATAAATACATGCATCCATAAATACATGCATCCATAAATACATGCATCCATAAATACATACTTCCATAAATACATCCATCCATAAATACATGTGTCCATAAATACATGTGTCCATAAATACATGTGTCCATAAATACATGCATCCATAAATACATGCATCCATAAATACATACTTCCATAAATACATACATCTATAAATACATGCATCCATAAATACATCCTTCCATAAATACATGCATCCATAAATACACAAGTCCATAAATACATGCATCCATAAATACATGCATCCATAAATACATGCATCCATAAATACATGCATCCATAAATACATGCATCCATAAATACATGCATCCATAAATACATCCTTCCATAAATACATGCATCCATAAATACATCATTCCATAAATGCATGCATCCATAAATACATGCATCCATAAATACATGCATCCATAAATACATGCATCCATAAATACATCCTTCCATAAATACATGCATCCATAAATACATGCATCTATAAATACATGCATCCATAAATACATCCTTCCATAAATACATGCATCCATAAATACATGCATCCATAAATACATATATCCATAAATACATATATCCACAAATACATGCATCCATAAATACATCCTTCCATAAATACATGCATCCATAAATACATGCATTCATAGATACATGCATCCATAAATACATGCATCCATAAATACATGCATCCATACATACATATATCCATAAATACATGCATCCATAAATACATGCATCCATAAATCAATGCATCCATAAATACATCCTTCCATAAATACATGCATACATAACTACATCCTTCCATAAATACATGTGTCCATAAATACATGCATCCATAAATACATATGTCCATAAATACATGCATCCATAAATACATATGTCCATAAATACATCTGTCCATAAATACATATGTCCATAAATACATGTGTCCATAAATACATGCATCCATAAATGCATGCATCCATAAATACATGCATCCATAAATACATATGATCATAAATACATGCATCCATAAATACATATGTCCATAAATACATGTGTCCATAAATACATGCATCCATAAATACATCCATGCATAAATACATGCATCCATAAATACATGCATCCATAAATACATGCATCCATAAATACATATGTCCATAAATACATGCATCCATAAATACATGTGTCCATAAATACATGCATCCATAAATACATGCATCCATAAATACATGCATCCATAAATACATATGATCATAAATACATGCATCCATGAATACATATGTCCATAAATACATGCATCCATAAATACATGCATCCATAAATACACCCTTCCATAAATATACCCTTCCATAAATACACCCTTCCATAAATACACCCTTCCATAAATACATGCATCCATAAATACATGCATCCATAAATACACCCTTCCATAAATACATCCATAAATACATCCATCCATAAATACATCCATCCATAAATACATGCATCCATAAATACATGCATCCATAAATACATGCATCCATAAATACATGAATCCATAACTACACCCATCCATAAATACATGCATCCATAAATACATGCATCCATAAATACATGCATCCATAAATACATACTTCCATAAATACATCCTTCCATAAATACATCCATCCATAAATACATCCATCCATAATACATCCATACATAAATACATGTGTCCATAAATACATGCATCCATAAATACATGCATCCATAAATACATGCATCCATAAATACATACTTCCATAAATACATCCATCCATAAATACATGTGTCCATAAATACATGTGTCCATAAATACATGTGTCCATAAATACATGCATCCATAAATACATGCATCCATAAATACATACTTCCATAAATACATACATCTATAAATACATGCATCCATAAATACATCCTTCCATAAATACATGCATCCATAAATACACAAGTCCATAAATACATGCATCCATAAATACATGCATCCATAAATACATGCATCCATAAATACATGCATCCATAAATACATGCATCCATAATACATCCTTCCATAAATACATGCACCACCATAAATCACTCCATAAATACATGCATCCATAAATACATCCTTCCATAAATACATGCATCCATAAATACATGCATCCATAAATACATGCATCCATAAATACATGCATCCATAAATACATGCATCCATAAATACATCCTTCCATAAATACATGCATCCATAAATACATCATCCATAAATACATATATCCATAAATACATATATCCACAAATACATGCATCCATAAATACATCCTTCCATAAATACATGCATCCATAAATACATGCATCCATAAATACATGCATCCATAAATACATGCATCCATAAATACATGCATCCATAAATACATGCATCCATAAATACATGCATCCATAAATACATCCTTCCATAAATACATGTGTCCATAAATACATGCATCCATAAATACATCCGTCCATAAATACATGCATCCATAAATACACCCATCCATAAATACATCCATCCATAAATACATGCATCCATAAATACATGCATCCATAAATACACCCATCCATAAATACATCCGTCCATAAATACATATATCCATAAATACTTGTGTCCATATATACATGCATCCATAAATACATGTGTCCATAAATACATGTGTCCATAAATATATCCATCCATAAATACATGCATCCATAAATACAGGCATCCATAAATACACCCATCCATAAATACATGCATCCATCAATACATGCATCCATAAATACATGCTTCCATAAATACACCAAGTCCATAAATACACCAAGTCCATAAATACATGCGTCCATAAATACATGCATCCATAAATACATATGTCCATAAATACATGTGTCCATAAATACATGCATCCATAAATACATATATCCATAAATACATATATCCATAAATACATATATCGACAAATACATGCATCCATAAATACATCCTTCCATAAATACATGCATCCATAAATACATGCATCCATAAATACATGCATCCATAGATACATGCATCCATAAATACATGCATCCATAAATACATGCATCCATAAATACATGCATCCATAAATACATCCATCCATAAATCAATGCATCCATAAATACATCCTTCCATAAATACATGCATCCATAAATACATCCTTCCATAAATACATGTGTCCATAAATACATGCATCCATAAATACATCTGTCCATAAATACATGCATCCATAAATACATGTGTCCTTAAATATATCCATCCATAAATACATGCATCCATAAATACACCCATCCATAAATACACCCATCCATAAATACATCCATGCATAAATACATGCATCCATAAATACACCCATCCATAAATACACCCATCCATAAATACATCCGTCCATAAATACATATATCCATAAATATTTGTGTCCATAAATACATCCATACATAAATACATGCATCCATAAATACATGCATCCATAAATCAATGCATCCATAAATACATCCTTCCATAAATACATGCATCCATAAATACATCCTTCCATAAATACATGTGTCCATAAATACATGCATCCATAAATACATATGATCATAAATACATGCATCCATAAATACATATGTCCATAAATACATGCATCCATAAATACATATCATAAATACATGTCCATAAATACATGCATCCATAAATACATGCATCCATAAATACATATGTCCATAAATACATGCATCCATAAATACAGTCCATAAATCATGTCCATAAATACATGCATCCATAAATACATGCATCCATAAATACATCGTCCATAAATACATGTGTCCATAAATACATGCATCCATAAATACATCTGTCCATAAATACATGCATCCATAAATACATATGTCCATAAATACATGAATCCATAAATACATGCATCCATAAATACATGCATCCATAAATACATGCATCCATAAATACATATGATCATAAATACATGCATCCATAAATACATATGTCCATAAATACATGCATCCATAAATACATGCATCCATAAATACACCCTTCCATAAATACACCCTTCCATAAATACACCATTCCATAAATACATGCATCCATAAATACATGCATCCATAAATACACCCTTCCATAAATACATCCATAAATACATGCATCCATAAATACATATGATCATAAATACATGCATCCATAAATACATATGTCCATAAATACATGTGTCCATAAATACATGCATCCATAAATACATCCATGCATAAATACATGCATCCATAAATACATGCATCCATAAATACATGCATCCATAAATACATGCATCCATAAATACATATGTCCATAAATACATGCATCCATAAATACATGTGTCCATAAATACATGCATCCATAAATACATGCATCCATAAATACATGCATCCATAAATACATATGATCATAAATACATGCATCCATAAATACATATGTCCATAAATACATGCATCCATAAATACATGCATCCATAAATACACCCTTCCATAAATACACCCTTCCATAAATACACCATTCCATAAATACATGCATCCATAAATACATGCATCCATAAATACATCCTTCCATAAATACATGTGTCCATAAATACATGCATCCATAAATACATATGATCATAAATACATGCATCCATAAATACATGCATCCATAAATACATCCTTCCATAAATACATGTGTCCATAAATACATGCATCCATAAATACATATGTCCATAAATACATGCATCCATAAATACATATCCATAAATACATCCATAAATACATATGTCCATAAATACATCTGTCCATAAATACATATGTCCATAAATACATGTGTCCATAAATACATGCATCCATAAATGCATGCATCCATAAATACATGCATCCATAAATACATATGATCATAAATACATGCATCCATAAATACATATGTCCATAAATACATGTGTCCATAAATACATGTGTCCATAAATACATGCATCCATAAATACATCCATGCATAAATACATGCATCCATAAATACATGCATCCATAAATACATGCATCCATAAATACATGCATCCATAAATACATATGTCCATAAATACATGCATCCATAAATACATGTGTCCATAAATACATGCATCCATAAATACATGCATCCATAAATACATGCATCCATAAATACATATGATCATAAATACATGCATCCATAAATACATATGTCCATAAATACATGCATCCATAAATACACCCTTCCATAAATACACCCTTCCATAAATACACCATTCCATAAATACATGCATCCATAAATACATGCATCCATAAATACATCCTTCCATAAATACATGTGTCCATAAATACATGCATCCATAAATACATATGATCATAAATACATGCATCCATAAATACATGCATCCATAAATACATCCTTCCATAAATACATGTGTCCATAAATACATGCATCCATAAATACATATGTCCATAAATACATGCATCCATAAATACATATGTCCATAAATACATCTGTCCATAAATACATATGTCCATAAATACATGTGTCCATAAATACATGCATCCATAAATACATGCATCCATAAATACATGCATCCATAAATACATATGATCATAAATACATGCATCCATAAATACATATGTCCATAAATACATGTGTCCATAAATACATGCATCCATAAATACATCCATCCATAAATACATGCATCCATAAATACATGCATCCATAAATACATGCATCCATAAATACATGTGTCCATAAATACATGCATCCATAAATACATGTGTCCATAAATACATGCATCCATAAATACATGCATCCATAAATACATGCATCCATAAATACATATGATCATAAATACATGCATCCATAAATACATGCATCCATAAATACATATGTCCATAAATACATGCATCCATAAATACACCCTTCCATAAATACACCCTTCCATAAATACACCCTTCCATAAATACACCCTTCCATAAATACATGCATCCATAAATACATGCATCCATAAATACATGCATCCATAAATACATACTTCCATAAATACATCCTTCCATAAATACATCCATCCATAAATACATCCATCCATAATACATCCATACATAAATACATGTGCCAATCCATAAATACATGCATCCATAAATACATGCATCCATAAATACATGCATCCATAAATACATACTTCCATAAATACATCCATCCATAAATACATGTGTCCATAAATACATGTGTCCATAAATACATGTGTCCATAAATACATGCATCCATAAATACATGCATCCATAAATACATACTTCCATAAATACATACATCTATAAATACATGCATCCATAAATACATCCTTCCATAAATACATGCATCCATAAATACACAAGTCCATAAATACATGCATCCATAAATACATGCATCCATAAATACATGCATCCATAAATACATGCATCCATAAATACATGCATCCATAAATACATGCATCCATAAATACATGCATCCATAAATACATCCTTCCATAAATACATGCATCCATAAATACATCATTCCATAAATGCATGCATCCATAAATACATGCATCCATAAATACATGCATCCATAAATACATGCATCCATAAATACATCCTTCCATAAATACATGCATCCATAAATACATGCATCTATAAATACATGCATCCATAAATACATCCTTCCATAAATACATGCATCCATAAATACATGCATCCATAAATACATATATCCATAAATACATATATCCACAAATACATGCATCCATAAATACATCCTTCCATAAATACATGCATCCATAAATACATGCATTCATAGATACATGCATCCATAAATACATGCATCCATAAATACATGCATCCATACATACATATATCCATAAATACATGCATCCATAAATACATGCATCCATAAATCAATGCATCCATAAATACATCCTTCCATAAATACATGCATACATAACTACATCCTTCCATAAATACATGTGTCCATAAATACATGCATCCATAAATACATCTGTCCATAAATACATGCATCCATAAATACATCTGTCCATAAATACATGAATCCATAAATACATCCATCCATAAATACATGCATCCATAAATACATGCATCCATAAATACACCCATCCATAAATACATCCGTCCATAAATACATATATCCATAAATACTTGTGTCCATAAATACATGCATCCATAAATACATGTGTCCATAAATACATGTGTCCATAAATATATCCATCCATAAATACATGCATCCATAAATACAGGCATCCATAAATACACCCATCCATAAATACATGCATCCATCAATACATGCATCCATAAATACATGCTTCCATAAATACACCAAGTCCATAAATACACCAAGTCCATAAATACATGCGTCCATAAATACATGCGTCCATAAATACATGTGTCCATAAATACATGCATCCATAAATACATGCATCCATAAATACATGCATCCATAAAAGCATGCATCCATAAATACATGCATCCATAAAAGCATGCATCCATAAATACATCCATCCATAAATACATGCATCCATAAAAGCATGCATCCATAAATACATCCATCCATAAATACATGTGTCCATAAATACATGCATCCATAAATACATCCTTCCATAAATACATGCATCCATAAATACATGCATCCATAAATACATGCGTCCATAAATACATGTGTCCATAAATACATGCATCCATAAATACATGCATCCATAAAAGCATACATCCATAAATACATGCATCCATAAAAGCATGCATCCATAAATACATCCATCCATAAATACATGCATCCATAAAAGCATGCATCCATAAATACATCCATCCATAAATACATCCATCCATAAATACATCCATCCATAAAAGCATGCATCCATAAATACATGCATCCAAAAATACATACATCCATCCATAAATACATGCATCCATAAAAGCATGCATCCATAAATACATCCATCCATAAATACATGCATCCATAAATACATGCATCCATAAATACATACTTCCATAAATACATCCTTCCATAAATACATCCATCCATAAATACATCCATCCATAAATACATGTGTCCATAAATACATGCATCCATAAATACATGTGTCCATATATACATGCATCCATAAATACATGCATCCATAAATACATGCATCCATAAATACATGCATCCATAAATACATACTTCCATAAATACATCCTTCCATAAATACATCCTTCCATAAATACATCCATCCATAAATACATCCATCCATAAATACATCCATCCATAAATACATCCATCCATAAATATATCCATCCATAAATACATGTGTCCATAAATACATATGTCCATAAATACATGCATCCATAAATACATGCATCCATTAATACATCCTTCCATAAATACATCCATCCATAAATACATCCATCCATAAATACATGCATCCATAAATACATGCATCCATAAATACATCCATCCATAAATACATACTTCCATAAATACATACTTCCATAAATACATCCTTCCATAAATACATCCTTCCATAAATACCCCCATCCATAAATACATCCATCCATAAATACATCCTTCCATAAACACATGCATCCATAAATACATGCATCCATAAATACATGTGTCCATAAATACATGCATCCATAAATACATGCATCCATAAATACATCCTTCCATAAATACATCCATCCATAAATACATCCATCCATAAATACATCCATCCATAAATACATGCATCCATAAATACATGTGTCCATAAATACATGCATCCATAAATACATGCATCCATAAATACATACTTCCATAAATACATACTTCCATAAATACATCCTTCCATAAATACATCCTTCCATAAATACCCCCATCCATAAATACATCCATCCATAAATACATCCTTCCATAAATACATCCATCCATAAATACATAACTACAGGCATCCATAAATACATGTGTCCATAAATGCATGCGTCAATAAATACATGCATCCATAAATACATGTGTCCATAAATACATATGATCATAAATACATGCATCCATAATACATATGTCCATAAATACATGTGTCCATAAATACATGCATCCATAAATACATATATCCATAAATACATATATCCATAAATACATATATCGACAAATACATGCATCCATAAATACATCCTTCCATAAATACATGCATCCATAAATACATGCATCCATAAATACATGCATCCATAGATACATGCATCCATAAATACATGCATCCATAAATACATGCATCCATAAATACATGCATCCATAAATACATCCTTCCATAAATACATGTGTCCATAAATACATGCATCCATAAATACATCCATCCATAAATACATGCATCCATAAATACACCCATCCATAAATACACCCATCCATAAATACATCCATGCATAAATACATGCATCCATAAATACACCCATCCATAAATACATCCGTCCATAAATACATATATCCATAAATATTTGTGTCCATAAATACATGCATCCATAAATACATGTGTCCATAAATACATGTGTCCATAAATATATCCATCCATAAATACATGCATCCATAAATACAGGCATCCATAAATACACCCATCCATAAATACATGCATCCATAAATACATGCATCCATAAATACATGTGTCCATAAATACATGCATCCATAAATACATGCATCCATAAATACATGCATCCATAAAAGCATGCATCCATAAATACATGCATCCATAAAAGCATGCATCCATAAATACATGCATCCATAAAAGCATGCATCCATAAATACATGCATCCATAAATACATGCATCCATAAATACATGTGTCCATAAATACATGCATCCATAAATATCCATAAATACACATGTCCATAAATACATGTGTCCATAAATACATGCATCCATAAATATCCATAAATACATGCATCCATAAATACATGCATCCATAAATACATGCATCCATAAATACATGCATCCATAAATACATGCATCCATATATATAGATTCTTACCTGAATCATGATTTCATATCATATTTAATGAAAGGAGTTTTGGAATCGTGTGAGCATTTTGGCACCAAGTATCAGCGCAAATTGTTATGCTATAGATCCTACTGTATATATATATATATATATATATATATTGTGTACACAGGTTATGCTATAGATCCTACTGTATATATATATATATATATATTGTGTACACAGGTTATGCTATAGATCCTACTGTATATATATATATATATATTGTGTACACAGGTTATGCTATAGATCCTACTGTATATATATATATATATATATATTGTGTACACAGGTTATGCTATAGATCCTACTGTATATATATATATATTGTGTACACAGGTTATGCTATAGATCCTACTGTATATATATATTGTGTACACAGGTTATGCTATAGATCCTACTGTATATATATATTGTGTACACAGGTTATGCTATAGATCCTACTGTATATATATATATATTGTGTACACAGGTTATGCTATATATCCTACTGTATGTATATATTGTGTACACAGGTTATGCTATAGATCCTACTGTATATATATATATATATATATTGTGTACACAGGTTATGCTATAGATCATACTGTATATATATAGTGTGTACACAGGTTATGCTGTATATCCTACTGTATATATATATTGTGTACACAGGTTATGCTGTAGATCCTACTGTATATATATATTGTGTACACAGGTTATGCTGTATATCCTACTGTATATATATATTGTGTACACAGGTTATGCTATATATCCTACTGTATATATATATTGTGTACACAGGTTATGCTGTATATCCTACTGTATATATATATTGTGTACACAGGTTATGCTGTATATCCTACTATATATATATATATATATTGTGTACACTGGTTATGCTGTATATCCTACTGTATATATATATATTGTGTACACAGGTTATGCTATATATCCTACTATATATATATATATATATATTGTGTACACAGGTTATGCTATATATCCTACTGTATATATAGTGTGTACACTGGTTATGCTGTATATCCTACTGTATATATATATAGTGTACACAGGTTATGCTATAGATCCTACTGTATATATATATTGTGTACACTGGTTATGCAGTATATCCTACTATATATATATATATATATATTGTGTACACAGGTTATGCTGTATATCCTACTGTATATATATATATTGTGTACACAGGTTATGCTGTATATCCTACTGTAATATATATATATTGTGTACACTGGTTATGCTGTATATCCTACTGTATATATATATTGTGTACACTGGTTATGCTATAATCCTACTGTATATATATATTGTGTACAGGTTATGCTATAATCCTACTGTATATATATATTGTGTACACAGGTTATGCTATATATCCTACTGTATATATATATTGTGTACACAGGTTATGCTATAGATCCTACTGTATATATATATTGTGTACACAGGTTATGCAATAGATCCTACTGTATATATATATTGTGTACACTGGTTATGCTATATATCCTACTGTATATATATATTGTGTACACAGGTTATGCAATAGATCCTACTGTATATATATATTGTGTACACTGGTTATGCTATAGATCCTACTGTATATATATATTGTGTACACAGGTTATGCAATAGATCCTACTGTATATATATATTGTGTACACTGGTTATGCTATATATCCTACTGTATATATATATTGTGTACACTGGTTATGCTATAGATCCTACTGTATATATATATATATATATATATATTGTGTACACAGGTTATGCTATAGATCCTACTGTATATATATATATATTGTAACACTGGTTATGCTATTGATCCTACTGTATATATATATTGTGTACACTGGTTATGCTATATATATATTGTGTACACAGGTTATGCTATTGATCCTACTGTATATATATATTGTGTACACTGGTTATGCTATAGATCCTACTGTATATATATATTGTGTACACAGGTTATGCAATAGATCCTACTGTATATATATATTGTGTACACTGGTTATGCTATAGATCCTACTGTATATATATATTGTGTACACAGGTTATGCAATAGATCCTACTGTATATATATATTGTGTACACTGGTTATGCTATAGATCCTACTGTATATATATATTGTGTACACAGGTTATGCAATAGATCCTACTGTATATATATATTGTGTACACTGGTTATGCTATATATCCTACTGTATATATATATTGTGTACACTGGTTATGCTATAGATCCTACTGTATATATATATATATATATATATTGTGTACACAGGTTATGCTATAGATCCTACTGTATATATATATATATTGTGTACACTGGTTATGCTATTGATCCTACTGTATATATATATTGTGTACACTGGTTATGCTATATATATATTGTGTACACAGGTTATGCTATATATCCTACTGTATATATATATTGTGTACACTGGTTATGCTATAGATCCTACTGTATATATATATTGTGTACACAGGTTATGCAATAGATCCTACTGTATATATATATTGTGTACACTGGTTATGCTATATATCCTACTGTATATATATATTGTGTACACTGGTTATGCTATAGATCCTACTGTATATATATATTGTGTACACTGGTTATGCTATAGATCCTACTGTATATATATATATATATATTGTGTACACTGGTTATGCTATATATCCTACTGTATATATATATTGTGTACACTGGTTATGCTATAGATCCTACTGTATATATATATTGTGTACACAGGTTATGCTATAGATCCTACTGTATATATATATTGTGTACACAGGTTATGCTATATATCCTACTGTATGTATAGTGTGTACACAGGTTATGCTATATATCCTACTGTATGTATAGTGTGTACACATGTTATGCTATATATCCTACTGTATGTATAGTGTGTACACAGGTTATGCTATATATCCTACTGTATGTATATATTGTGTACACAGGTTATGCTATATATCCTACTGTATGTATAGTGTGTACACTGGTTATGCTATATATCCTACTGTATATATATATTGTGTACACAGGTTATGCTATAGATCCTACTGTATATATATATTGTGTACACAGGTTATGCTATATATCCTACTGTATGTATAGTGTGTACGCAGGTTATGCTGTATATCCTACTGTATATATGTATAGTGTGTACACAGGTTATGCTATGGATCCTACTGTATATATATAGTGTGTACACAGGTTATGCTATATATCCTACTGTATATATATATATTGTGTACACTGGTTATGCTATATATCCTACTGTATATATATATATAGTGTGTACACAGGTTATGCTATAGATCCTACTGTATATATATATTGTGTACACAGGTTATGCTATAGATCCTACTGTATATATATATATTGTGTACACAGGTTATGCTATATATCCTACTGTATATATATATTGTGTACACAGGTTATGCTATATATCCTACTGTATATATATATTGTGTACACAGGCTATGCTATGGATCCTACTGTATATATATATTGTGTACACAGGTTATGCTATATATCCTACTGTATATATATATATATTGTGTACACAGGTTATGCTGTATATCCTACTGTATATATATATTGTGTACACAGGTTATGCTATAGATCCTACTGTATATATATATTGTGTACACAGGTTATGCTATATATCCTACTGTATATATATATATATATTGTGTACACAGGTTATGCTGTATATCCTACTGTATATATATATTGTGTACACAGGTTATGCTATAGATCCTACTGTATATATATATTGTGTACACAGGTTATGCTATATATCCTACTGTATATATATATATATAGTGTGTACGCAGGTTATGCTATATATCCTACTGTATATATATATTGTGTACACAGGTTATGCTGTATATCCTACTGTATATATATATTGTGTACACAGGTTATGCTATAGATCCTACTGTATATATATATTGTGTACACAGGTTATGCTATATATCCTACTGTATATATATATTGTGTACACAGGTTATGCTGTATATCCTACTGTATATATATATTGTGTACACAGGTTATGCTATAGATCCTACTGTATATATATATTGTGTACACAGGTTATGCTATATATCCTACTGTATATATAT
This sequence comes from Archivesica marissinica, assembly GCA_014843695.1. Classification (NCBI taxonomy): domain Eukaryota; kingdom Metazoa; phylum Mollusca; class Bivalvia; order Venerida; family Vesicomyidae; genus Archivesica; species Archivesica marissinica. The sequence continues at coordinate 98,902,525 of CM026387.1, read as the reverse complement.
ATATGTGTACACAGGTTATGCTATATATCCTACTGTATATATATATTGTGTACACAGGTTATGCTATATATCCTACTGTATATATATATTGTGTACACAGGTTATGCTATATATCCTACTGTATATATATATTGTGTACACAGGTTATGCTGTATATCCTACTGTATATATATATTGTGTACACAGGTTATGCTATATATCCTACTGTATATATATATATATATGTGTACACAGGTTATGCTATATATCCTACTGTATATATATATATTGTGTACACAGGTTATGCTATAGATCCTACTGTATATATATATATAGTGTTTACACAGGTTATGCTATATATCCTACTGTATATATATATTGTGTACACTGGTTATGCTATATATCCTACTGTATATATATATTGTGTACACTGGTTATGCTATATATCCTACTGTATATATATATTGTGTACACAGGTTATGCTATATATCCTACTGTATATATATATTGTGTACACAGGTTATGCTATATATCCTACTGTATATATATATTGTGTACACAGGTTATGCTATAGATCCTACTGTATATATATATATATTGTGTACACAGGTTATGCTATATATCCTACTGTATATATATATTGTGTACACAGGTTATGCTATATATCCTACTGTATATATATATTGTGTACACAGGCTATGCTATGGATCCTACTGTATATATATATATTGTGTACACAGGTTATGCTATAGATCCTACTGTATATATATATATATTTACACATTATCTATATATATATATTGTGTACACAGGTTATGCTATAGATCCTACTGTATATATATATTGTGTACACAGGTTATGCTATATATCCTACTGTATATATATATTGTGTACACAGGTTATGCTATAGATCCTACTGTATATATATATTGTGTACACAGGTTATGCTATATATCCTACTGTATATATATTTGTGTACACAGGTTATGCTATATATCCTACTGTATATATATATATATATGTGTACACAGGTTATGCTATATATCCTACTGTATATAATATATTGTGTACACAGGTTATGCTATATATCCTACTGTATATATATATTGTGTACACAGGTTATGCTATATATCCTACTGTATATATATATTGTGTACACAGGTTATGCTATATATCCTACTGTATATATATATTGTGTACACAGGTTATGCTATAGATCCTACTGTATATATATATTGTGTACACAGGTTATGCTATATATCCTACTGTATATATATATTGTGTACACAGGTTATGCTGTATATCCTACTGTATATATATATTGTGTACACAGGTTATGCTATAGATCCTACTGTATATATATATTGTGTACACAGGTTATGCTATATATCCTACTGTATATATATATTGTGTACACAGGTTATGCTATATATCCTACTGTATATATATATTGTGTACACAGGTTATGCTATATATCCTACTGTATATATATATTGTGTACACAGGTTATGCTATATCCTACTGTATATATATTGTGTACGCAGGTTATGCTATATATCCTACTGTATATATATATGTGTACACAGGTTATGCTATATATCCTACTGTATATATATATTGTGTACACAGGTTATGCTATATATCCTACTGTATATATATATTGTGTACACAGGTTATGCTATATATCCTACTGTATATATATATTGTGTACACAGGTTATGCTGTATATCCTACTGTATATATATATTGTGTACACAGGTTATGCTATAGATCCTACTGTATATATATATTGTGTACACAGGTTATGCTATATATCCTACTGTATATATATATATGTGTACGCAGGTTATGCTATATATCCTACTGTATATATATATTGTGTACACAGGTTATGCTGTATATCCTACTGTATATATATATTGTGTACACAGGTTATGCTATAGATCCTACTGTATATATATATTGTGTACACAGGTTATGCTATATATCCTACTGTATATATATATTGTGTACACAGGTTATGTTGTATATCCTACTGTATATATATATTGTGTACACAGGTTATGCTATATATCCTACTGTATATATATATATATAGTGTGTACGCAGGTTATGCTATATATCCTACTGTATATATATATATTGTGTACACAGGTTATGCTATAGATCCTACTGTATATATATATATAGTGTTTACACAGGTTATGCTATATATCCTACTGTATATATATATTGTGTACACTGGTTATGCTATATATCCTACTGTATATATATATTGTGTACACTGGTTATGCTATATATCCTACTGTATATATATATTGTGTACACAGGTTATGCTATATATCCTACTGTATATATATATTGTGTACACAGGTTATGCTATATATCCTACTGTATATATATATTGTGTACACAGGTTATGCTATATATCCTACTGTATATATATATTGTGTACACAGGTTATGCTATATATCCTACTGTATATATATATATTGTGTAAACTGGTTATGCTATATATCCTACTGTATATATATATTGTGTACACTGGTTATGCTATAGATCCTACTGTATATATATATTGTGTACACTGGTTATGCTATATATCCTACTGTATATATATATATATATATAAATTATTATAATATATATATATAGTGTGTACACAGGTTATGCTATATATCCTACTGTATGTATAGTGTGTACACAGGTTATGCTATATATCCTACTGTATATATATATTGTGTACACAGGTTATGCTATATATCCTACTGATATATATATATTGTGTACACAGGTTATGCTGTATATCCTACTGTATATATATATATTGTGTACACTGGTTATGCTATATATCCTACTGTATATATATATTGTGTACACAGGTTATGCTATATATCCTACTGTATATATATATATTGTGTACACAGGTTATGCTGTATATCCTACTGTATATATATAGTGTGTACACAGGTTATGCTATATATCCTACTGTATATATATATATATTGTATACACAGGTTATGCTATATATCCTACTGTATGTATAGTGTGTACACAGGTTATGCTATGGATCCTACTGTATATATATATATATGTATTGTGTACACAGGTTATGCTATATATCCTACTGTATGTATAGTGTGTACACAGGTTATGCTATGGATCCTACTGTATATATATATATATGTATTGTGTACACAGGTTATGCTATATATCCTACTGTATGTATAGTGTGTACACAGGTTATGCTATGGATCCTACTGTATATATATATATATGTATTGTGTACACAGGTTATGCTATATATCCTACTGTATGTATAGTGTGTACACAGGTTATGCTATGGATCCTACTGTATATATATATATATGTATTGTGTACACAGGTTATGCTATATATCCTACTGTATGTATAGTGTGTACACAGGTTATGCTATGGATCCTACTGTATATATATATATATGTATTGTGTACACAGGTTATGCTATATATCCTACTGTATGTATAGTGTGTACGCAGGTTATGCTATAGATCCTGCTGTATATATATATATATGTATTGTGTACACAGGTTATGCTATATATCCTACTGTATGTATAGTGTGTACACCAGTTATGCTATGGATCCTACTGTATATATATATATATATAGTGTGTATGCAGGTTATGCTATAGATTGTACTGTATGTATAGTGTGTACACAGGTTATGCTATAGATCCTACTGTATATATATATATAGTGTGTACACAGGTTATGCTATATATCCTACTGTATGTATAGTATGTACACAGGTTATGCTATATATCCTACTGTATGTATAGTGTGTACACAGGTTATGCTATAGATCCTACTGTATATATATATAGTGTGTACGCAGGTTATGCTATATATCCTACTGTATATATGTATAGTGTGTATGCAGGTTATGCTATGGATCCTACTGTATATATAAAGTGTGTACACAGGTTATGCTATAGATCCTACTGTATATATATAGTGTGTACACAGGTTATGCTATAGATCCTACTGTATATAGATATTGTGTACACTGGTTATGCTATAGATCCTACTGTTTATATATATTGTGTACACAGGTTATGCTATATATCCTACTGTATATATATATATATATATATATTGTGTACACTGGTTATGCTATAGATCCTACTGTATATATATATTGTGTACACTGGTTATGCTATAGATCCTACTGTATATATATATTGTGTACACAGGTTATGCTATATATCCTACTGTATATATATATTGTGTACACAGGTTATGCTATAGATTGTACTGTATGTATATATAGTGTGTACACAGGTTATGCTATATATCCTACTGTATATATATATTGTGTACACAGGTTATGCTATATATCCTACTGTATGTATATATTGTGTACACAGGTTATGCTATATATCCTACTGTATATATATATTGTGTACACAGGTTATGCTATATATCCTACTGTATATATATATTGTGTACACAGGTTATGCTATATATCCTACTGTGTATATATATTGTGTACACAGGTTATGCTATATATCCTACTGTATATATATATATATTGTGTACACTGGTTATGCTATATATCCTACTGTATATATATATATTGTGTACACTGGTTATGCTATATATCCTACTGTATATATATATTGTGTACACTGGTTATGCTATAGATCCTACTGTATATATATATTGTGTACACAGGTTATGCTATATATCCTACTGTATATATATATTGTGTACACAGTTATGCTATAATCCTACTGTATATATATATTGTGTACACAGGTTATGCTATGGATCCTACTGTATATATATATAATATTGTGTACACAGGTTATGCTATATATCCTACTGTATATATATATTGTGTACACAGGTTATGCTATGATCCTACTGTAATATATATATTGTGTACACAGGTTATGCTATATATCCTACTGTATATATATATATTGTGTACACAGGTTATGCTATAGATCCTACTGTATATATATAGTGTGTACACAGGTTATGCTATTGATCCTACTGTATATATATATTGTGTACACAGGTTATGCTATATATCCTACTGTATATATATATTGTGTACACAGGTTATGCTATATATCTTACTGTATATATATATATTGTGTACACTGGTTATGCTATATATCCTACTGTATATATTTATTGTGTACACAGGTTATGCTATAGATCCTACTGTAGATGTCCATGCCTCATCAGATGAAAGAATTCTAGGTGACCAAGAGGCTCTTGAAGAAAACAAAGGTTTGTGATCCTACATTTGTTAGTTAGTACCCTGTGTTGTACCCTGTGTTGTACCCTGTGTTGTACCCTGTGTTGTACCCAGTATCCGGTGTCATACCTGGTGTAGTGTCCAGCATTGTGTCCAGTGTAGTGCCTGGTGTAGTGCCTGGTGTAGTGCCTGGTGTAGTGCCTGGTGTAGTATCTGGTGTAGTGCCTAGAGTAGTATCCAGTGTAGTGCCTGGTGTTGTATCCATTGTAGTGCCTGATGTTGTATCCAGTGTAGTGCCTTGTGTAGTATCCAGTGTAGTGCCTGGTGTAGTATCCAGTGTAGTGCATGTTGTAGTATCCAGTGTAGTGCCTGATGTTGTATCCAGTGTAGTGCCTGGTGTTGTATCCAGTGTAGTGCCTTGTGTAGGATCCAGTGTAGTGCCTAGTGTAGTATCCAGTGTAGTGCCTGGTGTTGTATCCAGTGTAGTGCCTGATGTTGTATCCAGTGTAGTGCCTTGTGTAGTATCCAGTGTAGTGCCTGGTGTTGTATCCAGTGTAGTGTCTGGTGTAGTATCCAGTGTAGTGTCTGGTGTAGGATCCAGTGTAGTGCCTGGTGTAGTATCCAGTGTAGTGCCTGGTGTTGTATCCAGTGTAGTGCCTGATGTTGTATCCAGTGTAGTGCCAGGTGTAGTATCCAGTGTAGTGCCTGGTGTAGTATCCAGTGTAGTGTCTGGTGTAGTATCCAGTGTAGTGTCTGGTGTAGTATCCAGTGTAGTGCCTGGTGTAGTATCCAGTGTAGTGTCTGGTGTAGTATCCAGTGTAGTGTCTGGTGTAGTATCCAGTGTAGTGTCTGGTGTAGGATCCAGTGTAGTGCCTGGTGTAGTATCCAGTGTAGTGCCTGGTGTAGTATCCAGTGTAGTGCCTGGTGTAGTATTCAGTGTAGTGCCTAGTGTAGTATCCAGTGTAGTGACTGGTGTTGTATCCAGTGTAGTGCCTGGTGTTGTATCCAGTGTAGTGCCTTGTGTAGTATCCAGTGTAGTGCCTGGTGTAGTATCCAGTGTAGTGCCTAGTGTAGTATCCAGTGTAGTGCCTAGTGTAGTATCCAGTGTAGTGCCTGGTGTAGTATCCAGTGTAGTGCCTAGTGTAGTATCCAGTGTAGTGCCTGGTTTTGTATCCAGTGTAGTGCCTGGTTTTGTATCCAGTGTAGTGCCTGGTGTAGTTCCTAGTGTAGTATCCGGTGTAGTGCCTGGTGTAGTATCCAGTGTAGTGCCTGGTGTAGTATCCAGTCTAGTGCCTGATGTAGTATCCAGTGTAGTGCCTGGTGTTGTATCCAGTGTAGTGCCTTGTGTAGTATCCAGTGTAGTGCCTGGTGTTGTATCCAGTGTAGTGCCTGATGTTGTATCCAGTGTAGTGCCTGGTGTTGTATCCAGTGTAGTGCCTTGTGTAGTATCCAGTGTAGTGTCTGGTGTAGTATCCAGTGTAGTACCTGGTGTAGTATCAAGTGTAGTGCCTGGTGTAGTATCCAGTGTAGTGCCTGGTGTAGTATCCAGTGTAGTGCCTGGTGTAGTATCCAGTGTAGTGTTTGGTGTAGTATCTAGTGTAGTGCCTGGTGTAGTATCCAGTGTAGTGTCTGGTGTAGTATCCAGTGTAGTGTCTGGTGTAATATCCAGTGTAGTGCCTTGTGTAGTATCCAGTGTAGTGTCTGGTGTAGTATCTGGTGTAGTATCCAGTGTAGTGTCTGGTGTAGTATCCAGTGTAGTACCTGGTGTAGTATCAAGTGTAGTGCCTGGTGTAGTATCCAGTGTAGTGCCTGGTGTAGTATCCAGTGTAGTGCCTGGTGTAGTATCCAGTGTAGTGTCTGGTGTAGTATCTAGTGTAGTGCCTGGTGTAGTATCCAGTGTAGTGTCTGGTGTAGTATCCAGTGTAGTGTCTGGTGTAATATCCAGTGTAGTGCCTTGTGTAGTATCCAGTGTAGTGTCTGGTGTAGTATCTGGTGTAGTATCCAGTGTAGTGTCTGGTGTAGTATCCAGTGTAGTACCTGGTGTAGTATCAAGTGTAGTGCCTGGTGTAGTATCCAGTGTAGTGCCTGGTGTAGTATCCAGTGTAGTGCCTGGTGTAGTATCCAGTGTAGTGTCTGGTGTAGTATCTAGTGTAGTGCCTGGTGTAGTATCCAATGTAGTATCCATTGTAGTACCTGGTGTAGTATCCAATGTAGTATCCATTGTAGTACCTGGTGTAGTATCCAGTGTAGTATCCAATGTAGTATCCATTGTAGTACCTTGTGTAGGATCCAGTGTAGTGCCTGGTGTAGTATCCAATGTAGTATACATTGTAGTACCTGGTGTAGTATCCAGTGTAGTATCCAATGTAGTATCCATTGTAGTACCTTGTGTAGGATCCAGTGTAGTGCCTGGTGTATTATCCAGTGTAGTGCCTGGTGTAGTATCCAATGTAGTATCCAGTGTAGTATCTTATGTAGTATCCAGTGTAGTGCCTGGTGTAGTATCCAGTGTAGTGCCTAGTGTAGTATCCAGTGTAGTGCCTGGTGTAGTATCCAGTGTAGTGCCTGATGTTGTATCCAGTGTAGTGCCTGGTGTTGTATCCAGTGTAGTGCCTTGTGTAGTATCCAGTGTAGTGCCTGGTGTATTATCCAGTGTAGTGTCTGGTGTAGTATCCAGTGTAGTGCCTGATGTTGTATCCAGTGTAGTGCTTGGTGTTGTATCCAGTGTAGTGCCTGGTGTTGTATCCAGTGTAGTGCCTTGTGTAGTATCCAGTGTAGTGCCTGGTGTATTATACAGTGTAGTGTCTGGTGTAGTATCCAGTGTAGTATCCAGTGTAGTGCCTGGTGTTGTATCCAGTGTAGTGCATTGTGTAGTATCCAGTATAGTACCTGGTGTATTATCCAGTGTAGTGCCTGGTGTAGTATGCAGTGTAGTGCCTGATGTATTATCCAGTGTAGTGCCTGGTGTAGTATCCAGTGTAGTGCCTGATGTAGTATCCAGTGTAGTGTCTGGTGTAGTGCCTGATGTATTATCCAGTGTAGTGCCTGGTGTAGTATTCAGTGTAGTGCCTGGTGTAGGATCCAGTGTAGTATCCAGTGTAGTGCCTGGTGTAGTATCCAGTGTAGTGCCTGATGTAGTATCCAGTGTAGTGCCTAGTGTAGTATCCAGTGTAGTGTCTGGTGTAGTATCCAGTGTAGTGCCTGGTGTAGTATCCAGTGTAGTGCTTGGTGTAGTATCCAGTGTAGTGCCTGATGTAGTATCCAGTGTAGTGCCTGGTGTAGGATCCAATGTAGTGCCTGGTGTAGTATCCAGTGTAGTATCCAGTGTAGTGCCTGGTGTAGTATCCAGTGTAGTGCCTGGTGTAGTATCCAGTGTAGTGCCTGGTGTAGTATCCAGTGTAGTGTCTGGTGTAGTATCCAGTGTAGTGTCTGGTGTAGTATCCAGTGTAGTGCCTGGTGTAGTATCCAGTGTAGTGCCGGGTGTAGTATCCAGTGTAGTGCCTGGTGTAGGATCCAGTGTAGTGCCTGGTGTAGTATCCAGTGTAGTGTCTGGTGTAGTATCCAGTGTAGTGCCTGGTGTAGTATCCAGTGTAGTGCCTGGCGTAGTATCCAGTGTAGTGCCTGGTGTAGTATCCAGTGTAGTGCCTGGTGTAGTATCCAGTGTAGTGTCTGGTGTAGTATCCAATGTAGTGTCTGGTGTAGTATCCAGTGTAGTGCCTGATGTATGATCCAGTGTAGTGTCTAGTGTAGTATCCAGTGTAGTGCCTGGTGTAGTGCCTGATGTAGTATCCAGTGTAGTATCCAGTGTAGTATCCAGTGTAGTATCCAGTGTAGTGCCTGCTGTAGTATCCAGTGTAGTGCCTGGTGTAGTATCCAGTGTAGTGCCTGATGTAGTATCCAGTGTAGTGTCTGGTGTAGTATCCAGTGTAGTGCCGGGTGTATTATCCAGTGTAGTGCCTGCTGTAATATCCAGTGTAGTGCCTGGTGTAGTATCCAGTGTAGTGCCTGGTGTAGTATCCAGTGTAGTGCCTGCTGTAGTATCCAGTGTAGTGCCTGGTGTAGTATCCAGTGTAGTGCCTGGTGTAGTATCCAGTGTAGTGCCTTGTGTAGTATCCAGTGTAGTGCCTGGTGTAGTATCCAGTGCAGTGTCTGGTGTAGTACCTGGTGTAGTATCCAGTGTTGTATCCAGTGTAGTGCCTGGTGTTGTATCCAGTGTAGTGCCTTGTGTAGTATCCAGTGTAGTGCCTGGTGTAGTATCCAGTGTAGTGTCTGGTGTAGTATCCAGTGTAGTGTCTGGTGTAGTATCCAGTGTAGTGCCTGGTGTAGTATCCAGTGTAGTGCCTGGTGTAGTATCCAGTGTAGTGCCTGGTGTAGTATCCAGTGTAGTGTCTGGTGTAGGATCCAGTGTAGTATCCAGTGTAGTGCCTGGTGTAGTATCCAGTGTAGTGCCTGATGTAGTATCCAGTGTAGTATCCAGTGTAGTGTCTGGTGTAGTATCCAGTGTAGTGCCTGGTGTAGTATCCAGTGTAGTGCTTGGTGTAGTATCCAGTGTAGTGCCTGATGTAGTATCCAGTGTAGTGCCTGGTTTAGGATCCAATGTAGTGCCTGGTGTAGTATCCAGTGTAGTATCCAGTGTAGTGCCTGGTGTAGTATCCAGTGTAGTGCCTGGTGTAGTATCCAGTGTAGTGCCTGGTGTAGTATCCAGTGTAGTGCCGGGTGTAGTATCCAGTGTAGTGCCTGGTGTAGGATCCAGTGTAGTGCCTGGTGTAGTATCCAGTGTAGTGTCTGGTGTAGTATCCAGTGTAGTGCCTGGTGTAGTATCCAGTGTAGTGCCTGGCGTAGTATCCAGTGTAGTGCCTGGTGTAGTATCCAGTGTAGTGCCTGGTGTAGTATCCAGTGTAGTGCCTGATGTATGATCCAGTGTAGTGTCTGGTGTAGTATCCAGTGTAGTGCCTGCTGTAGTATCCAGTGTAGTGCCTGGTGTAGTGCCTGATGTAGTATCCAGTGTAGTATCCAGTGTAGTATCCAGTGTAGTATCCAGTGTAGTGCCTGCTGTAGTATCCAGTGTAGTGCCTGGTGTAGTATCCAGTGTAGTGCCTGATGTAGTATCCAGTGTAGTGTCTGGTGTAGTATCCAGTGTAGTGCCTGGTGTATTATCCAGTGTAGTGCCTGCTGTAGTATCCAGTGTAGTGCCTGGTGTAGTATCCAGTGTAGTGCCTGGTGTAGTATCCAGTGTAGTGCCTGCTGTAGTATCCAGTGTAGTGCCTGGTGTAGTATCCAGTGTAGTGCCTGGTGTAGTATCCAGTGTAGTGCCTGGTGTAGTATCCAGTGTAGTGCCTGGTGTAGTATCCAGTGCAGTGTCTGGTGTAGTACCTGGTGTAGTATCCAGTGTTGTATCCAGTGTAGTGCCTGGTGTTGTATCCAGTGTAGTGCCTTGTGTAGTATCCAGTGTAGTGCCTTGTGTAGTATCCAGTGTAGTGTCTGGTGTAGTATCCAGTGTAGTGTCTGGTGTAGTATCCAGTGTAGTGCCTGGTGTAGTATCCAGTGTAGTGCCTGGTGTAGTATCCAGTGTAGTGCCTGGTGTAGTATCCAGTGTAGTGTCTGGTGTAGTATCCAATGTAGTGCCTGGTGTTGTATCCAGTGTAGTGCCTGGTGTAGTATACAGTGTAGTGCTTGATGTAATATCCAGTGTAGTGCCTGGTGTAGTATCCAGTGTAGTGCTTGGTGTAGTATCCAGTGTAGTGCCTGGTGTAGTATCCAGTGTAGTGCCTGGTGTAGTATCCAGTGTAGTGTCTGGTGTAGTATCCAGTGTAGTGCCTGGAGTAGCATCCAGTGTAGTGCCTGGTGTAATATCCAGTGTAGTGTCTGGTGTAGTATCCAGTGTAGTGCCTGGTGTAGTATCCAGTGTAGTGCCTGGTGTAGTGCTTGATGTAGTATCCAGTGTAGTGCCTGGTGTAGTATCCAGTGTAGTGTAGTATCCAGTGTAGTGCCTGATGTATTATCCAGTGTAGTGCCTGGTGTAGTATCCAGTGTAGTGCCTGATGTATTATCCAGTGTAGTGCCTGGTGTAGTATCCAGTGTAGTGCCTGATGTAGTATGCAGTGTAGTGTCTTGTGTTGTATCCAGTGTAGTGCCTGGTGTAGTATCCAGTGTAGTGCCTGGTGTAGTATCCAGTGTAGTGCCTTGTGTAGTATCCAGTGTAGTGCATGATGTATTATCCAGTGTAGTGTAGTATCCAGTGTAGTGCCTGTTGTAGTATCCAGTGTAGTGCCTGATGTAGTATCCAGTGTAGTGCCTGATGTATTATCCAGTGTAGTGCCTGGTGTAGGATCCAGTGTAGTGCCTTGTGTAGTATACAGTGTAGTGCCTGGTGTAGTATCCAGTGTAGTGCCTGATGTATTATCCAGTGTAGTGCCTGGTGTAGTATCCAGTGTAGTGCCTGATGTATTATCCAGTGTAGTGCCTGGTGTAGTATCCAGTGTAGTGTCTGGTGTCGTGTCCAGTGTAGTGCCTGGTGTAGTGCCTGATGTATTATCCAGTGTAGTGCCTGGTGTATTATCCAGTGTAGTACCTGGTGTATTATCCAGTGTAGTGCCTGGTTTAGTATCCAGTGTAGTATCCAGTGTAGTGCCTGGTGTAGGTTCCAGTGTAGTATCCAGTGTAGTACATAGTGTATTATCCAGTGTAGTACCTGGTGTATTATCCAGTGTAGTGCCTGGTGTAGTATCCAGTGTAGTGCCTGATGTAGTATCCAGTGTAGTGTCTGGTGTAGTGTCCAGTGTAGTGCCTGATGTAGTGCCTGGTGTAGTATCCAGTGTAGTGCCTTGTGTAGTATCCAGTGTAGTGCCTGATGTAGGATCCAGTGTAGTGTAGTATCCAGTGTAGTGCCTGGTGTAGTATCCAGTGTAGTGCCTGATGTAGTATCCAGTGTAGTGCCTGATGTAGTATCCAGTGTAGTGTAGTATCCAGTGTAGTGCCTGATGTATTATCCAGTGTAGTGCCTGGTGTAGTATCCAGTGTAGTGCCTGGTGTAGTATCCAGTGTAGTGTCTGGTGTATTATCCAGTGTAGTGTCTGGTGTATTATCCAGTGTATTATTCAGTGTAGTGTCTGGTGTAGTATCCAGTGTAGTGTCTGGTGTATTATCCAGTGTAGTATCCAGTGTAGTGCCTGGTGTATTATCCAGTGTAGTATCCAGTGTAGTACCTGGTGTATTATCCAGTGTAGTGCCTGGTGTAGTATCCAGTGTAGTGTCTGGTGTAGTATCCAGTGTAGTGCCTGGTGTATTATCCAGTGTAGTGCCTGATGTATTATCCAGTGTAGTGCCTGATGTATTATCCAGTGTAGTGCCTGATGTATTATCCAGTGTAGTGCCTTGTGTAGTATCCAGTGTAGTGTCTGGTGTAGTATCCAGTGTAGTGCCTGGTGTATTATCCAGTGTAGTGCCTGGTGTAGTATCCAGTGTAGTGTCTGGTGTAGTGTCCAGTGTAGTGCCTGGTGTAGTACTTGGTGTAGGATCCAGTGTAGTACCTGGTGTATTATCCAGTGTAGTACCTGGTGTATTATCCAGTGTAGTGCCTGGTGTAGTATCCAGTGTAGTGACTGGTGTAGTATCCAGTGTAGTGCCTGATGTATTATCCAGTGTAGTGCCTTGTGTAATATCCAGTGTAGTGCCTGGTGTAGTATACAGTGTAGTATCTTATGTAGGATCCAGTGTAGTATCTTATGTAGGATCCAGTGTAGTGCCTGGTGTAATATCCAGTGTAGTGCCTGGTGTAGTATCCAGTGTAGTGCCTGATGTATTATCCAGTGTAGTGCCTGGTGTAGGATCCAGTGTAGTGTCTGGTGTAGTATCCAGTGTAGTGCATGGTGTAGTATCCAGTGTAGTGCCTGATGTAGTATCCAGTGTAGTGCATGTTGTAGTATCCAGTGTAGTGCCTGGTGTAGTATACAGTGTAGTATCTTATGTAGGATCCAGTGTAGTGCCTGGTGTAGTATCCAGTGTAGTGCCTGATGTATTATCCAGTGTAGTGCCTGGTGTAGGATCCAGTGTAGTGCCTTGTGTAGTATACAGTGTAGTGCCTGGTGTAGTATCCAGTGTAGTGCCTGGTGTAGGATCCAGTGTAGTGCCTTGTGTAGGATCCAGTGTAGTGTCTGGTGTAGTATCCAGTGTAGTGCCTGGTGTAGTATCCAGTGTAGTGCATGGTGTAGTAACCAGTGTAGTGCATGATGTAGTATTCAGTGTAGTGCCTGGTGTAGTATCCAGTGTAGTGTCTGGTGTAGTATCCAGTGTAGTGCCTGGTGTAGTATACAGTGTAGTGTAGTATACAGTGTAGTATCTTATGTAGGATCCAGTCTAGTGCATGATGTAGTATACAGTGTAGTGCCTGGTGTAGTATACAGTGTAGTGTAGTATACAGTGTAGTATCTTATGTAGGATCCAGTCTAGTGCATGATGTAGTATACAGTGTAGTGTAGTATACAGTGTAGTATCTTATGTAGGATCCAGTGTAGTGTCTGGTGTATTATCCAGTGTAGTGCCTGGTGTAGTATACAGTGTAGTGCCTGGTGTAGTATCCAGTGTAGTGCCTGGTGTAGTATACAGTGTAGTGTAGTATACAGTGTAGTATCTTATGTAGGATCCAGTGTAGTGTCTGGTGTAGTATCCAGTGTAGTGCCTGATGTATTATCCAGTGTAGTGCCTGGTGTAGTATCCAGTGTAGTGTCTGGTGTAGTATCCAGTGTAGTGCCTGATGTAGTATAGATTACTTGCCCCTGTATGTTCGAATCCCACTAGGGGTATGAAATTCTGTAATCATCATTTAGTAATTCTGTTCATTAAAGGTTTGACAACATTTGAAAAAATGAAGAAGAGAGAAGAAGATAAACGTAAGCGACATCGGAACGACAATCCCTCGGATATCGAGGGGTTCATAGGACCATGGGGGAAGTTTGTGGATGAACAGACAATCATGAAACCAAATGAGGTTGGTGTATATAGGAATGGCGATACTTGCATTGTGATATAGTTAGCTCCTCAGTGAAGGGTCAATGTGAGGCATTTATCTCCTCACTATCTATAGACCAACATAGTAAGTAGTATACTGCTGTATCTACAGACCATCATAGTAGGTAGCATACTGCTGTATCTATAGACCAACACAGTAGGTAGTATACTGCTGTATCTATAGACCAACACAGTAGCATACTGCTGTATCTATAGACCAACATGGTAGGTAGTATACTGCTGTATCTATAGACCAACATAGTAGGTAGCATACTGCTGTATCTATAGACCAACACAGTAGGTAGTATACTGCTGTATCTATAGACCAACACAGTAGGTAGTATACTGCTGTATCTATAGACCAACATAGTAGGTAGCATACTGCTGTATCTATAGACCAACACAGTAGGTAGTATACTGCTGTATCTATAGACCAACATAGTAGGTAGCATACTGCTGTATCTATTGACCAACACAGTAGGTAGCATACTGCTGTATCTATTGACCAACACAGTAGGTAGTATACTGCTGTATCTATTGACCAACACAGTAGGTAGTATACTGCTGTATCTATAGACCAACACAGTAGGTAGTATACTGCTGTATCTATAGACCAACATAGTAGGTAGCATACTGCTGTATCTATAGACCAACACAGTAGGTAGCATACTGCTGTATCTATAGACCAACATAGTAGGTAGTATACTGCTGTATCTATAGACCAACATAGTAGGTAGCATACTGCTGTATCTATAGACCAACACAGTAGGTAGTATACTGCTGTATCTATTGACCAACATAGTAGGTAGTATACTGCTGTATCTATAGACAATCATAGTAGGTAGTATACTGCTGTATCTATATACCAACATAGTATGTAGTATACTGCAGTATCTATAGACCAACATAGTAGGTAGCACACTGCTGTATCTACAGACCAACATAGTAGGTAGCATACTGCTGTATCTATAGACCAACATAGTAGGTAGTATTCTGCTGTATCTATAGACCAACATAGTAGGTAGCATACTGCTGTATCTATAGACCAACATAGTAGGTAGCATACTGCTGTATCTATAGACCAACATAGTAGGTAGCATACTGCTGTATCTATAGACCAACATAGTAGGTAGCATACTGCTGTATCTATAGACCAACATAGTAGGTAGCACACTGCTGTATCTATAGACCAACATAGTAGGTAGCATACTGCTGTATCTATAGACCAACATAGTAGGTAGCACACTGCTATATCTATAGACCAACATAGTAGGTAGCACACTGCTGTATCTATAGACCAACATAGTAGGTAGCACACTGCTGTATCTATAGACTGACACAGTAGGTAGTATACTGCTGTATCTATAGACCAACACAGTATGTAGTATACTGCTGTATCTATAGACCAACACAGTAGCACACTGCTGTATCTATAGCACACTGCTGTATCTATAGACTGACACAGTAGGTAGCACACTGCTGTGTCTATAGACCAACATAGTAGGTAGTATACTGCTGTATCTATAGACCAACATAGTAGGTAGTATACTGCTGTATCTATAGACCAACACAGTAGCATACTGCTGTATCTATAGACCAACATGGTAGGTAGTATATTGCTGTATCTATATACCAACATAGTAGGCAATATACTGCTGTATCTGTAGACCGACACAGTAGGTAGTATACTGCTGTATCTAGAGACCAACATAGTAGGTAGTATACTGCTGTATCTATAGACCAACACAGTAGGTAGTATACTGCTGTATCTATAGACCAACACAGTATGTAGTATACTGCTGTATCTATAGACCAACACAGTAGGTAGCATACTGCTGTATCTATAGACCAACATAGTAGGTAGCATATTGCTGTATCTATAGACCAACATAGTAGGTAGCATACTGCTGTATCTATTGACCAACACAGTAGGTAGTATACTGCTGTATCTAGAGACCAACATAGTAGGTAGTATACTGCTGTATCTATAGACCAACACAGTAGGTAGTATACTGCTGTATCTATAGACCAACACTGTAGGTAGTATACTGCTGTATCTATAGACCAACATAGTAGGTAGTATACTGCTGTATCTATAGACCTACGCAGTAGGTAGCACACTGCTGTATCTATAGACCAACACAGTATGTAGTATACTGCTGTATCTATAGACCGACACTGTAGGTAGTATACTGCTGTATCTATAGACCAAAATAGTAGGTAGTATACTGCTGTATCTATAGACCGACACTGTAGGTAGTATACTGCTGTATCTATAGACCAACATAGTAGGTAGTATACTGCTGTATCTATAGACCAACACTGTAGGTAGTATACTGCTGTATCTATATACCAATACAGTAGGTAGTATACTGCGGTATCTATAGACCAACACAGTAGGTAGTATACTGCTGTATCTATAGACCAACACAGTAGGTAGCACACTGCTGTATCTATAGACCGACACTGTAGGTAGTATACTGCTGTATCTATAGACCAACATAGTAGGTAGTATACTGCTGTATCTATTGACCAACACTGTAGGTAGTATACTGCTGTATCTATAGACCAACATAGTAGGTAGTATACTGCTGTATCTATAGACCAACACTGTAGGTAGTATACTGCTGTATCTAGAGACCAACACAGTATGTAGTATACTGCTGTATCTATAGACCAACACAGTAGGTAGCACACTGCTGTATCTATAGACCAACACAGTAGGTAGTATTCTGCTGTATCTATAGACCAACATAGTAGGTAGCATACTGCTGTATCTATAGACCAACACAGTAGGTAGTATTCTGCTGTATCTATAGACCAACATAGTAGGTAGCACACTGCTGTATCTATAGACCAACACAGTAGGTAGTATTCTGCTGTATCTATAGACCAACATAGTAGGTAGCATACTGCTGTATCTATAGACCAACACAGTAGGTAGCACACTGCTGTATCTATTGACCAACACAGTAGGTAGTATTCTGCTGTATCTATAGACCAACATAGTAGGTAGCATACTGCTGTATCTATAGACCAACACTGTAGGTAGTATACTGCTGTATCTATAGACCAACATAGTAGGTAGTATACTGCTGTATCTATAGACCAACATAGTAGGTAGCACACTGCTGTATCTATAGACCAACACAGTATGTAGTATACTGCTGTATCTATAGACCAACATAGTAGGTAGTATACTGCTGTATCTATAGACCAACTCAGTAGGTAGTATACTGCTGTATCTATAGACCAACACAGTAGGTAGTATACTGCTGTATCTATAGACCAACACAGTAGGTAGTATACTGCTGTATCTATAGACCAACACAGTAGGTAGTATACTGCTGTATCTATAGACAAGCATAGTATGTAGTATACTGCTGTATCTGTAGTTATGTATCTAGTGAGAATCATGTGTTTAGTTGGGTATCTAGTGAGAATCATGTGTTTAGTTGGTTTCTAGTGAGAATCATGTGTTTAGTTGGGTATCTAGTGAGAATCATGTATTTAGTTGGTTTCTAGTGAGAATCATGTGTTTAGTTGGGTATCTAGTGAGAATCATGTGTTTAGTTGGGTATCTAGTTAGAATCATGTGTTTAGTTGGGTATCTAGTGAGAATCATGTGTTTAGTTGGGTATCTAGTGAGAATCATGTATTTAGTTGGGTATCTAGTGAGAACCATTTGTTTAGTTGGTTTCTAGTGAGAATCATGTGTTTAGTTGGTTTCTAGTGAGAATCATGTGTTTAGTTGGTTTCTAGTGAGAATTATGTGTTTAGTTGAGTATCTAGTTAGAATCATGTGTTTAGTTGGTTTCTAGTGAGAATTATGTGTTTAGTTGAGTATCTAGTTAGAATCATGTGTTTAGTTGGTTTCTAGTGAGAATCATGTGTTTAGTTGGTTTCTAGTGAGAATTATGTGTTTAGTTGGGTATCTAGTGAGAATCATATGTTTAGTTGGGTTTCTAGTGAGAACCATTTGTTTAATTGGTTTCTAGTGAGAACCATTTGTTTAATTGGTTTCTAGTGAGAATCATGTGTTTAGTTGAGAATATGTGTTTAGTTGGTTCTAGTGAGAATCATTGTTTAGTTGGTTTCTAGTGAGAATCATGTGTTTAGTTGGTTTCTAGTGAGAATTATGTGTTTAGTTGGGTATCTAGTGAGAATCATATGTTTAGTTGGGTTTCTAGTGAGAACCATTTGTTTAATTGGTTTCTAGTGAGAACCATTTGTTTAATTGGTTTCTAGTGAGAATCATGTGTTTAGTTTGTATTTAGTGAGAATCATGTGTTTAGTTGGGTATCTAGTGAGAATCATGTGTTTAGTTGGTTTCTAGTGAGAATCATGTGTTTAGTTGGTTTCTAGTGAGAATCATGTGTTTAGTTGGTTTCTAGTGAGAATTATGTGTTTAGTTGGGTATCTAGTGAGAATCATATGTTTAGTTGGGTTTCTAGTGAGAACCATTTGTTTAATTGGTTTCTAGTGAGAAATTGTTTATTGGTTTCTAGTGAGAATCATGTGTTTAGTTGGTTTCTAGTGGGAATCATGTGTTTAGATGGGTATCTAGTGAGAATCATGTGTTTAGTTGAGTATCTAGTGAGAATCATGTGTTTAGTTGGGTATCTAGTGAGAATCATGTGTTTAGTTGGGTATCTAGTGAGAACCATTTGTTTAATTGGTTTCTAGTGAGAATTATGTGTTTAGTTGAGTATCTAGTGAGAATCATGTGTTTAGTTTGTATTTAGTGAGAATCATGTGTTTAGTTGGGTATCTAGTGAGAATCATGTGTTTAGTTGGTTTCTAGTGAGAATCATGTGTTTAGTTGGGTATCTAGTGAGAATCATGTGTTTAGTTGGTTTCTAGTGAGAATTATGTGTTTAGTTGAGTATCTAGTGAGAATCATGTGTTTAGTTGGGTATCTAGTGAGAATCATGTGTTTAGTTGGGTATCTAGTGGGAATCATGTGTTTAGATGGGTATCTAGTGAGAATCATGTGTTTAGTTGAGTATCTAGTTAGAATCATGTGTTTAGTTGGGTATCTAGTGAGAATCATGTGTTTAGTTGGGTATCTAGTGAGAATCATGTGTTTAGTTGGGTATCTAGTGAGAATCATCAGAATCATGTGTTTAGTTGGGTATCTAGTGAGAATCATGTGTTTAGTTGGGTATCTAGTGAGAATCATGTGTTTAGTTGGGTATCTAGTGAGAACTATTTGTTTAGTTGAACCTTTGTACAAATACAGGAAGAGAAGGCTGATCTCGATGTGATTTTAGCGAAAAGAGCGAAGACGGGAAAACAAGTCGAGGAAAAATCAGCTGATGAGAAAACTACATTACACAGTGAGTATTGGGATCATTAACTTACTCAATGAGAAAACTACATTACACAGTGAGTATTGGGATCATTAACTTACTCAATGAGAAAACTACATTACACAGTGAGTATTGGGATCATTAACTTACTCAATGAGTTAATGTAATTATATATACCATATACACCATAAGACATTCTGTTTTTTTATCCATTTGTAAATATTGATTTTGTGGAATGTGATAGATGTTTATATGATTTATGCTTCCCACTGAAACATAGAAATTGATCAGTGAAATAATGTGTGTTACTTACTTCACTGGTTGTAAGCAGTGAAATAATGTGTTTTGTTTGGAAGCAGTGAAATAATGTGTGTTACTTCACTGTTTGTTTGGAAGCAGTGAAATAATGTGTGTTACTTCACTGTTTCTTTGGAAGCAGTGAAATAATGTGTGTTACTTCACTGGTTGGAAGCAGTGAAATAATGTGTGTTACTTCACTGGTTGTTTGGAAGCAGTGAAATAATGTGTGTTACTTCACTGTTTGTTTGGAAGCAGTGAAATAATGTGTGTTACTTCACTGTTTCTTTGGAAGCAGTGAAATAATGTGTGTTACTTCACTGGTTGGAAGCAGTGAAATAATGTGTGTTACTTCACTGGTTGTTTGGAAGCAGTGAAATAATGTGTGTTACTTCACTGTTTGTTTGGAAGCAGTGAAATAATGTGTGTTACTTCACTGGTTCTTTGGAAGCAGTGAAATAATGTGTGTTACTTCACTGGTTGGAAGCAGTGAAATAATGTGTGTTACTTCACTGGTTGTTTGGAAGCAGTGAAATAATGTGTGTTACTTCACTGGTTGGAAACAGTGAAATAACACATTTTATTTCTCATTGTATTGCACGCATGATACCTAGCAGCCGCATGTTGAAATGTTGTCACCGTGAAACGATCATACACTGAAACAAATGATCATACACTGTAACAAATGATCATACACTGAAACAAATGATCATACACTGTAACAAATGATCATACACTGTAACAAATGATCATACACTGAAACAAACAATGATCATACACTGTAACAAACAATGATCATACACTGAAACAAACAACGATCATACACTGTAACAAACAACGATCATACACTGAAACAAACGATCATACACAGTAACAAACATATCATCCATCAAGTTGTACAATGCTTGCTTATATATCATCTTCAAGTTGTACAATGCATGCTTACATATCAACCTTCAAGTTGTACAATGCATGTTTACATATCAACCTTCAAGTTGTACAATGCTTGCTTACATATCATCCTTCAGGTTGTACAATGCATGCTTACATATCATCTTCAAGTTGTACAATGCATGCTTACATATCAACCTTCAAGTTGTACAATGCTTGCTTACATATCATCTTCAAGTTGTACAATGCTTGCTTACATATCAACCTTCAAGTTGTACAATGCTTGCTTACATATCATCTTCAAGTTGTACAATGCATGTTTACATATTAACCTTCAAGTTGTACAATGCTTGCTTACATATCATCTTCAAGTTGTACAATGCATGTTTACATATTAACCTTCAAGTTGTACAATGCTTGCTTACATATCATCTTCAAGTTGTACAATGCATGTTTACATATTAACCTTCAAGTTGTACAATGCTTGCTTACATATCATCTTCAAGTTGTACAATGCATGTTTACATATTAACCTTCAAGTTGTACAATGCTTGCTTACATATCATCTTCAAGTTGTACAATGCATGTTTACATATTAACATTCAAGTTGTACAATGCTTGCTTACATATCATCTTCAAGTTGTACAATGCATGTTTACATATTAACCTTCAAGTTGTACAATGCATGCTTACATATCAACCTTCAAGTTGTACAATGCATGCTTACATATCATCCTTCAAGTTGTACAATACTTGCTTACATATCAACCTTCAAGTTGTACAATGCTTGCTTACATATCAACCTTCAAGTTGTACAATGCTTGCTTACATATCAACCTTCAAGTTGTACAATGCATGTTTACATATCAACCTTCAAGTTGTACAATGCATGTTTACATATTAACCTTCAAGTTGTACAATGCATGTTTACATATCAACCTTCAAGTTGTACAATGCTTGCTTACATATCAACCTTCAAGTTGTACAATGCATGCTTACATATCAACCTTCAAGTTGTACAATGCTTGCTTACATATCATCCTTCAAGTTGTACAATGCTTGCTTACATATCATCCTTCAAGTTGTACAATGCTTGCTTACATATCATCCTTCAAGTTGTACAATGCTTGCTTACATATCAACCTTCAAGTTGTACAATGCATGTTTACATATCAACCTTCAAGTTGTACAATGCATGTTTACATATTAACCTTCAAGTTGTACAATGCATGTTTACATATCAACCTTCAAGTTGTACAATGCTTGCTTACATATCAACCTTCAAGTTGTACAATGCATGCTTACATATCAACCTTCAAGTTGTACAATGCTTGCTTACATATCATCCTTCAAGTTGTACAATGCTTGCTTACATATCATCCTTCAAGTTGTACAATGCTTGCTTACATATCATCCTTCAAGTTGTACAATGCTTGCTTACATATCAACCTTCAAGTTGTACAATGCATGTTTACATATCAACCTTCAAGTTGTACAATGCATGTTTACATATTAACCTTCAAGTTGTACAATGCATGTTTACATATCAACCTTCAAGTTGTACAATGCATGCTTACATATCAACCTTCAAGTTGTACAATGCATGTTTACATATCAACCTTCAAGTTGTACAATGCATGTTTACATATCAACCTTCAAGTTGTACAATGCTTGCTTACATGTCATACTTCAAGTTGTACAATGCATGCTTACATATCATCCTTCAAGTTGTACAATGCATGCTTACATATCATCCTTCAAGTTGTACAATGCATGTTTACATATCAACCTTCAAGTTGTACAATGCTTGCTTACATATCATCCTTCAAGTTGTACAATGCTTGCTTACATATCAACCTTCAAGTTGTACAATGCTTGCTTACATATCATCCTTCAAGTTGTACAATGCTTGCTTACATATCAACCTTCAAGTTGTACAATGCTTGCTTACATATCATCCTTCAAGTTGTACAATGCATGCTTACATATCAACCTTCAAGTTGTACAATGCTTGCTTACATATCATCTTCAAGTTGTACAATGCTTGCTTACATATCAACCTTCAAGTTGTACAATGCTTGCTTACATATCAACCTTCAAGTTGTACAATGCATGCTTACATATCAACCTTCAAGTTGTACAATGCATGCTTACATATCAACCTTCAAGTTGTACAATGCTTGCTTACATATCAACCTTCAAGTTGTACAATGCATGCTTACATATCAACCTTCAAGTTGTACAATGCATGCTTACATATCAACCTTCAAGTTGTACAATGCTTGCTTACATATCAACCTTCAAGTTGTACAATGCATGCTTACATATCAACCTTCAAGTTGTACAATGCATGCTTACATATCAACCTTCAAGTTGTACAATGCTTGCTTACATATCAACCTTCAAGTTGTACAATGCATGCTTACATATCAACCTTCAAGTTGTACAATGCATGCTTACATATCAACCTTCAAGTTGTACAATGCTTGCTTACATATCAACCTTCAAGTTGTACAATGCATGCTTACATATCATCCTTCAAGTTGTACAATGCTTGCTTACATATTAACCTCAAGTTGTACAATGCTTGTATTGGTATATTTGCAGTAAAAGATGCTTATGATTATCAGGGCAGATCCTTTCTACATGTTCCACAAGATGTTGGTGTCAATCTCAAGTCAGAATTCCCGCCAGAGAAATGTTTTATACCAAAGAAGCTTATACACACGTGGGCGGGGCATACGAAAGGCCTCGCACAGATCAGATGGTTCCCGAAGTCAGCACATTTATTATTATCCGCAAGTATGGATAGTAAAATAAAGGTATGTACTGTGGATTAGGCAGTATGACTCACTTACTGTATGTTAGGCAGTATTTCTCACATACTGAAGGTTAGGCAGTATTTCTCACATACTGTAAGTTAGGCAGTATTTCTCACATACTGTAAGTTAGGCAGTATTTCTCACATACTGTAGGTTAGGCAGTATTTCTCATATACTGTAAGTTAGGAAGTATTTCTCACATACTGTAGGTTAGGAAGTATTTCTCACATACTGTAGGTTAGGAAGTATTTCTCACATACTGTATGTTAGGCAGTATTTCTCACATACTGTAGGTTAGGAAGTATTCTCACATACTGTAAGTTAGGCAGTATTTCTCACATACTGTAGGTTAGGAAGTATTTCTCGCACACTGTAGGTTAGGAAGTATTTCTCACATACTGTAGGTTAGGAAGTATTTCTCACATACTGTAGGTTAGGAAGTATTTCTCACATACTGTAGGTTAGGCAGTATTTCTCATATACTGTAGGTTAGGAAGTATTCTCACATACTGTAGGTTAGGAAGTATTTCTCACATACTGTAGGTTAGAAAGTATTTCTCACATACTGTAGGTTAGGAAGTATTTCTCGCACACTGTAGGTTAGGCAGTATTTCTCACATACTGTAGGTTAGGCAGTATTTCTCACATACTGTAGGTTAGGAAGTATTTCTCACACACTGTAGGTTAGGCAGTATTTCTCACATACTGTAGGTTAGGAAGTATTTCTCACACACTGTAGGTTAGGCAGTATTTCTCACATACTGTAGGTTAGGCAGTATTTCTCACATAATGTAGGTTAGGAAGTATTTCTCACACACTGTAGGTTAGGCAGTATTTCTCACATACTGTAGGTTAGGCAGTATTTCTCACATAATGTAGGTTAAGCAGTATTTCTCACATACTGTACGTTAAGCAGTATTTCTCACATACTGTAGGTTAGGCAGTATTTCTTGCCTACTGTAGGTTAGGCAGTATTTCTCACATACTGTAGGTTAGGCAGTATTTCTCACATACTGTAGGTTAGGCAGTATTTCTCACATACTGTAAGTTAGGCAGTATTTCTCACATACTGTAGGTTAGGCAGTATTTCTCACATACTGTAGGTTAGGCAGTATTTCTCACATACTGTAAGATATGCAAAGAAACTAAACAGTAACAGAAATTGGATAGCTGAATTTGATCGTAAACGCTGTTTCCAAAGCATGGAAACATATATTGAAAACCGGAAACTCGCATTTCACCTATGTAAAGACGTAACTAAAAATAAACATCGATAAACAGTGCCTTCATAACACTAATAACAAAATGATTTACAACTACATTGCTTTATTTTTTTATTTTTTAAGAAGTTTACCAAGCCATATATACACAGCTCCTTGTTTAACTACTTTAATGAAGACATACAATGGTTCTATAAAATGATACAAATATTTAAAGACAACAGAATTAAGGAATTTAAATCTCTTGTTTCAGCAATGATTGATCGATCTGTTGTTTCAGCAATGATTGATCGATCTCTTGTTTCAGCAATGATTGATCGATCTCTTGTTTCAGCAATGATTGATCAATCTCTTGTTTCAGCAATGATTGATCGATCTCTTGTTTCAGCAATGATTGAACGATCTCTTGTTTCAGCAATGATTGATCGATCTGTTGTTTCAGCAATGATTGATCGATCTCTTGTTTCAGCAATGATTGATCGATCTGTTGTTTCAGCAATGATTGATCGATCTCTTGTTTCAGCAATGATTGATCGATCTCTTGTTTCAGCAATGATTGATCGATCTCTTGTTTCAGCAATGATTGATCGATCTCTTGTTTCAGCAATGATTGATCACTATCTTTCCATTTCTTAACATGATCAAATGTTCTTCTATGTAGCTTTATTGAAAAGAAAATTGAAAGTTGTGTCATGATCACTGTAAGCTACTCATTCTAAGACAGATTTGGCATATGTGTAGAGCGCAATTGCCAAAGTATATGTGTAACACTTTGTTCTCCATTTTAATAAGAAATGTTCAAGTTTTTATTTTTCAACATAGTAGAACAGTAGCTCCAGTGCACACTTTAATGTTGATTCTGAAACCAAACTAAATGTTATTTGGCCTCCTGTGTTATTATAGATCTGGGAAGTTTATAATGATCGACGCTGTATCAGAACCTACCACGGTCATAAACAAGCTGTCAGAGATATAAACTTCAACAACACCGGAACAGAGTTTCTGAGCTGTGGTTATGATAGATACTGTAAATTATGGGACACTGAAACAGGTAACATTGGAACAGAGTTTTGGAGCTGTGATTATTAATGATACTGTAAATTATGGGACACTGAAACAGGTAACATTGGAACAGAGTTTTGGAGCTGTGGTTATTAATGATACTGTAAACTATGGAACAGTGAGATTGGTAACTTTGTAAGTTAATGAGTTGTGATTATGATTCATATTGTAATCTATGGGATAGTGAGACTGGTAACTTTGTAAGTTAATGAGTTGTGATTATGATTCATATTGTAATCTATGGGACAGTGAGACTGTTAACGTTGGAACAGAGTTTGTGAGCTGTGATTATGATTGATACTGTAAACTATGCGATAATGAGACTGGTAACTTTGGAACAGATTTTGTGAGCTGTGATTATGTCTCGGAGCCTTCATAACATTATCACAATGCAGAAATTTTGACTTTAAAACATTTTTGCTTCTCCAAATTCAACAAGTAGAATACGTATGGCCGTAGAAGTAATCAGATAGGTAAATTGTTCTTATACATTTGCTTAACTGAATGACTGCTGCATTTGTTGATGTTAAATGATTTTGTGTGCTTGCTACATACTATTTGTAAACTCAAAGATTCCAGAAAATTATAAATATATGATAAAATGTTTAGGAGTTATCTTCTGTGATAATCATGGTTCAATGCCAGATTGACAGACATTATTCATTATTTTGAAAACGTATTAAATATATTATGGTTTTTCAGCAAAAACAAAATATCATTTTAAACCATATATTTTGTGAATGACAAAACAGGTAATACCAATAAATATACTGAGTCAAACAAGAAACGATGCCTGCCTGGTGTAATCCCTGTGGTGTTTATGTGTCTATAATTTCAACATTTATTAAGAAAATTCTTTGAATATTCATAAGATGATAGTCCAACATGTTTGAAAGAGGAGCACATAAAGCATAATGAGCCTCCGAAACTGTATGCTGCGTGATGACGTAATTCGTCGGACAGGGGTCTAATGGAGTTTTCACACAGACGTCAATACCGAGTATGGGCACCATTTGCGTCTCTCACTGCAATGCACCGCCGTCGCATCGAACGGAAGAGTGTCTGAATCTCTTGCTGGTCAATATTTGTCCACTCCTGACGCAAAACATCCCTCAGTTGGTTTAACGATACCGGCTGACGTCGTCTGACGCGGCGGTCTAACGTATCCCACAAATGTTCTATGGGTGACAAGTCTGGTGACAAAGCAGGCCACGGCAGGGTTTCAATATTGTTCTGCTCCAATAATGTGGTGGAAATCCGAGCAGTATGACGAGCGTTGTCCTGTTGGAACAGTGTGACGTTTCTGTTGGCGTTAAAGAACGGCACAACAACTGGCGCAAGGATCTCATCACAGTACCGCTGGGCGTTTAGGTCCCCGTCCACCACTAACAGTTCAGTGCGACTGCCGAAGGTGATACCGCCCCACGCCATAACGCTTCCGCCCCCGAACAGATCGACCTGACGTACACATGCGTCGGCGTAACGTTCACCACAGCGAATCATCGCTAAACATCACCGAATTCCACTGTAACCGAGTCCAGCGAGCACGTTCCGTCGTCCATTTCCGCCGTACGTCACGGTGACGTTGTGTCAGGATGGGTCCAACGTATGGCCGATAGGCACGAATGCCACGTTCACCGAGCCGGTTCCTGACTGTTTGTGCACTGATGCGATTGTTGGTCATCCCAGGAGTAACGGCAGCTGTGTGCGTAGCAGGTAGGAACCGGTCACGTAAATGTGACGTCCAAATGTGACGGTCCTGTTCACGCGTCGTCACACGTGGTCGACCAGATCTTGGGCGGTCGTCCACCGATACATGTGTTCGATAACGTCGAAGTAGACGTGTTATCGTGATCCACGTAACCCCGAGTCGATTTGCGACGTCACGCTGACGTAAACCGCCGTCAATCATGCCAATGGCACGCATTCTCTGATTGCGGTTTAGCCTAGGCATTTTGTTAGAGGTAACAATGGGTATGTAAGGTGTTTTTCCTCGATGATAATGCAATACCAGTACAATAAACCGGTTTTCCGATTTGTACATGTGCAGGAAGTTGTCTTTGTTGAGGAGCACGTGCAAATCGAAAATTCGGCGTTCCAGGATTATCGGTGTGTTATTTACCTGTGTTTATGGTTGGCTGACGTTGCAATAAGATACCCGGTACTGATACGTAATAATATATTAAACCTTTCTATGGTTTTATCCGTTTTACGTCATTTTTAGTTTGGTATCGTTTCTTTTTTGACTCGGTATATATCCATTAATCTATATTAATTTGCCTAGATTCTACAGGAATGTAAATAAACAGTTGTTGTTATATAGCATGATGCTAGATAATGTTCTAAGTTTAACCAAAAATAAATCTGCATAATATCATAAATGTGTGGAATATTATATTTTGACTTTGACATAAGTGACTGTAACCATAATTTATATTTTTTGGTTTTTACAAACAATTGACCTTTCTGCCGATTTTGATTGACAGCTTGCGTTAGCCAATCGCATCGCACCATTCGCGCACACCCCCGGCAACGGTTTATCGCCGCCATCTTGTTAGACAAACAATGCATATTAGACACACTAGTAACGAGTAGACAATATTGGAAAAGGCGTGAATTTGATCGAAAATACGGGTTTAAAATTGTTTTAATGATGTTGAAAATGTGTAGCTTTGGTGTGTGGGTTAGTTATAGTACAAAATTAGTCGATATCCTGGTGATCGACGTTAAATTCAACCCATTTCAAAATCCTTGGACAAATCTAAAAGTGTGTATATGAACCACAAAATACCAGACAGCTGCTTTAAAAACAATGCATCTATAAAAACACCGACTGACCCCATATAGTCATTCTTTTCTCACAAACACAGCAATCAAATTTAAGCGTGTCACACTGTTTATTGGGAGCAATCAACCACTAACGGTACATCACAGAGACCGCCGAGTTATAATACCCGATAGGGGCCACTGCTATCAAGATCAAAGTATTTCACATCGGAATTTAGCACTGATTGTGCTAATTGGTCAATTATAAAATGTGTGCACATAATTATATAATTGATTACTACACCGAGTCATTGTTTTATCGTTCTGTTAGATAAACGAGTTATGTAGTAACATTTTAATCAAATCTGATAACAAGTTTCAAAGTTTCAAATTTATTGGCATAATCAGCAACTATATTGCCTTTGGCCATTTACAATGATAGAAATATGGCAAAGACATCACAAAACGAGTGATCATGATCTGAAATTATTTTTTGAAAAATATTTAAAATTAATTAATGCTGTCTGTCATTGACAATGGTGAAAAGATGTAGTTACGGGCTGTGTGGCAGTGATGTAGATATCCAGATCGATTGATAGGTGACGTTAAATTCGTGCCATTTTCAAAACCTAAGACAAATCTTGAAAACATGTCTAAGGTGGATTAAGTTGTGTGAACGACCAAACGATCAGCTGAATACATCCAAAATTAATGCAAACAGATATATTTGCACAAAAGTAAGTTAATTTATTTATGCATAATAAAATATTTCGAAAATATATTGTGCATTAATAGATCTACCGTTCACAAGAGATATGTGAGTATAGTGGTGATTATACATGTGGTTCATACATATTGTCGTGGATGGTGGACTAGGGATCAGATAGTAGTAATAGTACCCATGCATGTGCAGAGCTGTGGGATTCCCATATTAGCTCAGTGAACGTACTGGTGTTCAGTTTTTGGGCCTAATGTTCGAGTCTTCTAGGAGGCATAGGGTCGAGTCTCTCAAGACGGTGGCATATTTCATTTCCGTTGACTGCGCAAGCATTTACTACGAACACTTAACACGTCCTCATCCGTATATCTGTACTTTAGAGAAATAACCTTCACACCTACGTCTATTACGAGATGGGCTGTTGACAAATTAATCAATTACTGGAGAATATATTATTTTTCACACCTTGATTGGTCGGCTCAAACATTTGTGATGCTGGCTTGTATGCCCATGTTTTATCAGCGTTAGAGCTGAGCCGTGCCATATGTCCAAGCCCTTGAATCATGTATACATATCATGCTCTTCACATCAATTTCATTACAACCATGGCGTCTATTTTTCCATGCGTTTTTTGCTCTCGTCACGTTTCCAGCCGTATGCATGTTCTTAGCTGCGATAAGTGCCACCGTTGGAATCATCGAAAATGCGGAATGATTTATTTATTCTCCCCCATTCACTTTAATTAATCTTGATTAGTGGCCTGACACCTAGATAGATAATCACTCCTGGTATGGCAAACACACGGCTACATAGTCCCATTCATAATTGTGTCTAATTACCTAAATAGCTAATACTAGCATTATTATAATGGGCCTGTATAGTGCAGTACTATATATATATAAAATACGAACATGTGATTATACGAATGCACTAGTATACGAAACTACCATTAGACGAACAAGGGATTATACGAAATCACCTGAATTCACCTAAAACCCTTGCCTTCTTGCTTTCAACGAGATATTCTTATCTGGGTGAAATAAAACCGAGAAATTCGACGGAATGTTATCTAGATTAACTCGATGCAGGACTGCGTTAGACGCCATTTTGTTAGATAGCTTGTCTCGCGTGGTTACAGCGAGTACCTGTAACTATGGGGGGCGTGCCTAAGTAGCGTTTGCAGAAAGGTCAATTACTGCACTGTATAGAAAAATCTTAGAATTTATACCAATTTGTTGTTTACACTAGAAATTCTATCTTAGGTATCTGTACTATTATGCAATTACATGAATATTTATGGGAAGGGCCAATTACTAATGTTGTTCAGAACTTGTGGCCCAACCCATTTGCTTTTGCTCTTATTATATATGTCTTTGAATTTATTATGTACATGTATATAGCAATAAAATATGATTAAACAAAACATGAATATTAAATTATGTACATTCAATATTAAGGGAATTGGAAAAACATTAAAAAATGTTTCAATGACTTAAACTTAAAAAGTATGACATATACCTTCTACAAGAGACACATTCAATTTCAAGCACAGCAGATACATGGAAGGCTGACTGGGGGAGGGGAGGTATTTTTCAGCGGAAATAAAACAAATAGCAATAATGTATGTTTTCTTATTTAGCAACTGACTTCACTATACTAATATTAAATATACAGAATTGATATGCGGCAGACTTATAGCATTGGAATTTCCATATGACGGGAACATCTTTGTACTTATTAACATTGATGGACCAAACATTGATGATATTTCAATACATGAACAGATTATAAAATTTCTCACTGAGAATGAAGATACACATTTAATGTGGAGACTTCAACACAATCTTAGACCCTACGCTGGATAAAAAGAATGGGCGTAAAGATACACAAGGAAAATGTAGGATAAAAATACAACAAGAAATGGAGCAGTTTAATATTTCAGACCTATGGAGAATTGAAATAACCACAAAAACAAAACTACACATGGCATTCAAATGATAAATCTCCAATATTCTGTAGGTTAGATTATTTCTTGATAGCTCAAACCTTGCTAATTGTACAGTTTCATGCAACATACCGGTAGATATTTGATTCAAATAGACCATTCCCTTGTAAACCTAGAACTAAATATGTCAAAGCAACCAAATGGAAAAGAGTCTATTATAAGCTTAATAACAGTATTTTGCTGAAAGTAGAATATCAAAATATTATAAGAAATACAATAGTTGAAACTAATAAGATATATAAAAACACCAATCCAAATACTATGTGGGAAAGCATGAAGGGCAATATAAGAAATGAAACAATTAAATATGCGTCACAAGACAAGAAAGAAGAAACTAAAATTGAGAAAGATATTAAAACTAATCTCGACAGAATGCAGTTAGAATTGTTAAAAGAAAACGATGTAGCTAAATCAGAAACATTCAAGTACGAATTCAGTCAGTGTCATGAAAAACTTAATGAAATGAATGAAAAGAAATTAAGCAGAATTATCTTAAGATCACACAACAAGTTGAATATAGTGTAAAAAAATAGTAAACTATTTGAAAGCTTAGAAAAAAGAATGGTGCATAATTACAGATCAAAAACAAATCTCATAGCAACAATGGTTATTCTACGAAAATATATACAAAAGTGTAGACCAAACGACATCAAATTTCAACTTCATGGAGTGACTAAATTAGGAATGAAGAAAATGAAATATTAAACTTACAAGTTTCAGAAATAGAATTTGCCACAGCTTTGAACTTTAGAGTTGTTTAAAATGTTTTGGAATGATATAAAACAATATTATATAAAATCTATATTGTATTCTTATGAACATCAAAACATAACAGACTTACAAAAGCAAAGTATAATAACACTATTGCCTTCAGAAAATAAAGATACTTTACACTTAGAAAATTGGAGACCAATCAGTTTATTGAATGTTGACTACAAAATAATAGCAAATGTTATTGCTAACATAACTAAGAAAGTGTTGCCTTCAATAATAAATCAGTGTCAATCGGGCTTTATTAAAGGTCGATACATAAGGTGAAAATATCCGTGTTATCTTCGAAGTTTTGGAAAATCTGGAAAATTGTAATCCAAAATTGATGTTATTCTTCTCCGAGTTTATGATTTAGATTAATCCAATACTTAATTTTGTCGAAATGAAATACAAGGTCCAGAGTAGGCTGCATTGTAAAATTCCTTGTTTCATGTCGATATGTATATCTAGCAAGACTGAATTTAGTTATCAGTTTAACATTGAGTGAATTGCCTTAGCACTAGCTAACAGTATATTTTGCCTGGCAAAACCATCAATGTCGTATTGGTAAAGACCGGCCAGCAAATGACATATTTGGTTAATTGGTTGTTGGGAAATAAAATCCATGTATATACGGGTATTAGTATGTTTCAATAGTCGACCATAAACATTTTCACCAAGCTATTTACAACCTGCCAAAACTGATTTTGATCCAATTCTGCGCATTTATCTTATTCATTATCTTGTACATTTAAGAAAGAATTAAATCTTTTAAAATTTGTTTGAAACAATGGCAGCATCGGAAACTAACACTTCTTGGCAAAGTCACAGTTATAAAATCTTTTGCACTCCCGAAGTTATTATGTCCGAAGTTATTACGGTATGTCCTTAAAGAAAAAAGTTATGTTTCAGTTTATATGGGAAAGCGGATCAAATAAAGAGAGAAACTAAGAAAGACACATGGAGGGCATCAAAAGATAGATTAGAATAAATTTATATTAGTAACAAAAGGAAGCTGGTTATAACGTTGATGGATGAATGGAATGTATCTCATATAAAAAAGATATATTTTAAAAATAAGTGATGCCGAAAACGATTAAAAAATTATTCTTGTAGCCAAATACTTCATATAATTAGTAAAATTAAAAAATAAAGTCCACATATACCTTCATATACTTAGTAAAATTAAAAAATTAATGCCACATATAGACCTATTTATCAAATACCTAAACGGTCGCCTGGAAATCGAAAAAACTATCGCCTTGATGCATGACAAATTGGAAAAGAATATGAAGCAAATTCCCCACATATATAATATCAATATCGGCTAAGCCTGCCCAGGAAAACATGTCTAAGTCCCCGCGAGGGGTTTGACATTAAAGGAACATACATACATACATACAATATTAATTTTTCTGTTGGTCTTAATTATATTATTATTCCAACAAATGTATATAGAGATATATTTGGAATACGGTAGAAGTAGCTTGTAGACACTTCTGTACCTGCTGATATGTGCGTATGCTGTATGAATGTGTGTATGGAAGTGAGAGTGCTTCTGTACCTGGTAATACTTGCGTATGCTGTGTGTATGGTAGTGAGAGTGTTTCTGTACCTGCTGATATGTGCATATGCTGTATGAATGTGTGTATGGTAGTGAGAGTGTTTCTGTACCTGCTGATATGTGCATATGCTGTATGAATGTGTGTATGGTAGTGAGAGTGCTTCTGTACCTGCTGATACGTGCGTATGCTGTATTAATGTGTGTATGGTAGTGAGAGTGTTTCTGTACCTGCTGATACGTGCGTATGCTGTATTAATGTGTGTATGGTAGTGAGAGTGCTTCTGTACCTGCTAATACGTGCGTATGCTGTATTAAAACCACCAACATGTATGAATGTGTGTATGGTAGTGAGAGTGCTTCTGTACCTGCTGATACGTGCGTATGCTGTATGAATGTGTGTATGGTAGTGAGAGTGCTTCTGTACCTGCTGATACGTGCGTATGCTGTATTAATGTGTGTATGGTAGTGAGAGTGCTTCTGTACCTGCTGATACGTGCGTATGCTGTATTAATGTGTGTATAGTAGTGAGAGTGCTTCTGTACCTGCTGATACGTGCGTATGCTGTATGAATGTGTGTATGGTAGTGAGAGTGTTTCTGTACCTGCCGATACGTGCGTATGCTGTATTAATGTGTGTATGGTAGTGACAGTGTTTCTGTACGTGCGTATGCTGTATTAATGTGTGTATGGTAGTGACAGTGTTTCTGTACGTGCGTATGCTGTATTAATGTGTGTATGGTAGTGACAGTGTTTCTGTACATGCGTATGCTGTATTAATGTGTGTATGGTAGTGACAGTGTTTTTGTACGTGCGTATGCTGTATTAATGTGTGTATGGTAGTGACAGTGTTTCTGTATGTGCGTATGCTGTATTAATGTGTGTATGGTAGTGACAGTGTTTCTGTATGTGCGTATGCTGTATTAATGTGTGTATGGTAGTGACAGTGTTTGGCGTGAGAGGGCGAGAGTATATGAGAGTTAAAAACGATGCAATGTTAATTTCTTATCATATATGAAATGTTTAGATTATGTGCTTATAGATGCACATACAATGTAAATACATTAAATTTTATAAAACTAGAAGACATGTCAGGCAAAGGTTATTGCACCTACCTATATAGCAGCCAAGTATGGTCACAAACACGACAATGTATGTTAAGTCAAAATATGTTGGTGAAAAACACACTTTCCCCTGATTTTAGACCAAAGTTGAACCATGCATTTTTGTTATTTTTTAGGATTACAGTCAAACCTGTGTCAAGCAGTTAAGTTAAGGGAATCACAGAAAGTGGCTGCTTAGCACAGGTGGCCACTTCATAGAGGTCAAATTTATAACAAAACAATAATCTGGTAATTATGGTAAAATGGTAATCTGGAAACTGGCTGTTTACAAGTTGGCTGCTTAATGGAGGTGACCACTAACACAGGTTTGACTGTATAATGGAGGTGACCACTAACACAGGCTTGACTGTATATGGCTAAATAGACTTATATTTTTATATTTGAAATGAAAAGAAAATGACTGTAAACATTAGGACTGAACAGTCATTATACTTATGTTACAGGCGAATGTAAGGGGAGATTTACAAGTAAAAAAGTTGCTTACTGTGTGAAGTTTCACCCTGAGGAGGACAAGCAACACTTGTTTGTTGCTGGTACATCAGACAAGAAAATCATCTGTGTAAGTTTGTTACTGTGTAAGTTTGTTATGTTTGTTACCGTGTAAGTCTGTGATGTTTGCTACTGTGTAAGTCTGTGATGTTTGTTACTGTTTAAGTATGTGATGTTTGCTACTGTGTAAGTATGTGATGTTTGCTACTGTGTAATGGCTGTGATGTTTATTACTGTGTAAATATGTGATGTTTGTTACTGTTTAAGTATGTGAC
The DNA here is from genome assembly GCA_014843695.1 of Archivesica marissinica. Classification (NCBI taxonomy): domain Eukaryota; kingdom Metazoa; phylum Mollusca; class Bivalvia; order Venerida; family Vesicomyidae; genus Archivesica; species Archivesica marissinica. The sequence continues at coordinate 98,866,999 of CM026387.1, read as the reverse complement.
GTTTGCTACTGTGTAATGTCTGTGATGTTTGTTACTGTGTAAGTATGTGATGTTTGTTACTGTGTAAGTTTGTGATGTTTGTTACTTTGTAAGTCTGTGATGTTTGTTACTGTGTAAGTTTGTGATAATTGCTACTGTGTAAGTCTGTGATGTTTGCTACTGTGTAAGTTTGTTATGTTTGTTATTGTGTAATGTCTGTGATGTTTGCTACTGTGTAAATATGCGATGTTTGTTACTGTGTAAGTATGTGATGTTTGCTACTGTGTAAGTCTGTGATGTTTGTTACTGTTTAAGTATGTGATGTTTGTTACTGTGTAAGTCTGTGATGTTTGCTACTGTGTAAGTTTGTGATGTTTGCTACTGTGTAAGTTTGTGATGTTTGTTATTGTGTAAGTTTGTGATGTTTGTTACTGTGTAAGATTGTGATGTTTGTTACTGTGTAAGTCTGTGATGTTTGCTACTGTGTAAGTCTGTGATGTTTGTTGCTGTGTAACAAGGTGTATTGTATTATTATAGTGGTATATTTGGAGTATATATGAATGTTTTAATGCAGTAAACAAGGTGTATTGTATTATTATAGTGGGATATTGGGAGTATATATGAATGTTTTAATGCATTAAACAAGGTGTATTGTATTATTATAGTGGGATATTCGGAGTATATATGAATGTTTTAATGCATTAAACAAGGTGTATTGTATTATTATAGTGGTATATTCGGAGTATATATGAATGTTTTAATGCAGTAAACAAGGTGTATTGTATTATTATAGTGGTATATTTGGAGTATATATGAATGTTTTAATGCAGTAAACAAGGTGTATTGTATTATTATAGTGGGATATTGGGAGTATATATGAATGTTTTAATGCATTAAACAAGGTGTATTGTATTATTATAGTGGTATATTCGGAGTATATATGAATGTTTTAATGCAGTAAACAAGGTGTATTGTATTATTATAGTGGTATATTCGGAGTATATATGAATGTTTTAATGCAGTAAACAAGGTGTATTGTATTATTATAGTGGGATATTCAGAGTATATATGAATGTTTTAATGCATTAAACAAGGTGTATTGTATTATTATAGTGGTATATTCGGAGTATATATGAATGTTTTAATGCATTAAACAAGGTGTATTGTATTATTATAGTGGGATATTCGGAGTATATATGAATGTTTTAATGCATTAAACAAGGTGTATTGTATTATTATAGTGGGATATTCGGAGTATATATGAATGTTTTAATGCAGTAAACAAGGTGTATTGTATTATTATAGTGGTATATTCGGAGTATATATGAATGTTTTAATGCATTAAACAAGGTGTATTGTATTATTATAGTGGGATATTGGGAGTATATATGAATGTTTTAATACATTAAACAAGGTGTATTGTATTATTATAGTGGTATATTTGGAGTATATATGAATGTTTTAATGCAGTAAACAAGGTATTATTATAGTGGTATATTTGGAGTATATATGAATGTTTTAATGCAGTAAACAAGGTGTATTGTATTATTATAGTGGTATATTTGGAGTATATATGAATGTTTTAATGCAGTAAACAAGGTGTATTGTATTATTATAGTGGGATATTGGGAGTATATATGAATGTTTTAATGCATTAAACAAGGTGTATTGTATTATTATAGTGGTATATTCGGAGTATATATGAATGTTTTAATGCATTAAACAAGGTGTATTGTATTATTATAGTGGTATATTCGGAGTATATATGAATGTTTTAATGCAGTAAACAAGGTGTATTGTATTATTATAGTGGTATATTCGGAGTATATATGAATGTTTTAATGCATTAAACAAGGTGTATTGTATTATTATAGTGGTATATTTGGAGTATATATGAATGTTTTAATGCATTAAACAAGGTGTATTGTATTATTATAGTGGGATATTTGGAGTATATATGAATGTTTTAATGCAGTAAACAAGGTGTATTGTATTATTTTAGTGGGATATTCGTTCTGGAGAGATCGTTCAAGAATACGACAGACATCTGGGCGCAGTAAACTCGATCACATTTGTTGATCAGAATCGAAGATTTGTATCGACTTCGGATGATAAAAGCTTGCGAGTTTGGGAATGGTAAGTGTATGGGAATGGTAAGTGCATGGGAATGGTAAGTGTATGGGAGTGGTAAGTGTATGGGAGTGGTAAGTGTATGGGAATGGTAAGTGCATGGGAATGGTAAGTGTATGGGAGTGGTAAGTGTATGGGAGTGGTAAGTGTATGGGAATGGTAAGTGCATGGGAATGGTAAATGATGGGAATGGTAAGTGTATGGGAGTGGTAAATGTATGGGAAAATGTATGGGAATGGTAAATGATGGGAATGGTAAGTGTATGGGATGGTAAATGTATGGGAATGGTAAGTGTATGGGAATGGTAAGTGTATGGGAATGGTAAGTGTATAGGAATGGTAAGTGTATAGGAATGGTAAGTGTATGGGAATGGTAAGTGGAATGGTAAGTGTATAGGAATGGTAAGTGTATAGGAATGGTAAGTGTATGGGAATGGTAAGTGTATGGAATGGTAAGTGTATGGGAATGGTAAGTGTATGGGAATGGTAAGTGTATGGAATGGTAAGTGTATGGGAATGGTAAGTGTATGGAATGGTAAATGTATGGAATGGTAAGTGTATGGAATGGTAAGTGTATGGGAATGGTAAGTGTATGGGAATGGTAAGTGTATGGAATGGTAAGTGTATGGGAATGGTAAGTGTATGGGAATGGTAAGTATGGGAATGGTAAGTGTATGGGAATGGTAAGTGTATGGGAATGGTAAGTGGTAAGTGTATGGGAATGGTAAGTGTATGGGAATGGTAAGTGTATGGGAATGGTAAGTGTATGGGAATGGTAAGTGTATGGGAATGGTAAGTGTATGGGAATGGTAAGTGTATGGGAATGGTAATGGGAATGGTAAGTGCATGGGAATGGGAATGGTAAGTGTATGGGAATGGTAAGTGTATGGGAATGGTAAGTGTATGGGAATGGTAAGTGTATGGAAAGTGCATGGGAATGGTAAGTGTATGGGAATGGTAAGTGTATGGGAATGGTAAGTGTATGGAATGGTAAGTGTATGGGAATGGTAAATGTTTGGGAATGGTAACTGTATGGGAATGGTAAGTGTATAGGAATGGTAAATGTATGGGAATGGTAAGTGTATGGGAATGGTAAGTGTATGGGAATGGTAAGTGTATGGGAATGGTAAGTGTATGGGAATGGTAAGTGTATGGGATGGTAAGTGTATGGGAATGGTAAGTGTATGGGAATGGTAAGTGTATGGGAATGGTAAGTGTATGGGAATGGTAAGTGTATGGGAATGGTAAGTGTATGGGAATGGTAAGTGTATGGGAATGGTAAGTGTATGGGAATGGTAAGTGCATGGGATGGTAATGTATGGGAATGGTAAGTGTATGGGAATGGTAAGTGTATGGGAATGGTAAGTGTATGGGAATGGTAAGTGTATGGGAATGGTAAGTGTATGGGAATGGTAAGTGCATGGGAATGGTAAGTGTATAGGAATGGTAAATGTATGGGAATGGTAAGTGTATGGGAGTGGTAAATGTATGGGAATGGTAAGTGTATGGGAATGGTAAGTGCATGGGAATGGTAAGTGTATGGGAGTGGTAAGTGTATGGGAATGGTAAGTGTATGGGAATGGTAAGTGTATGGGAATAGTAAGTGTATGGGAATGGAAAGTGTATGGGAATGGAAAGTGTATGGTAATGGTAAGTGCATTGTTAGAGCAATAAAATAAAACATATTTAGAAAATGGACATCACTACTTTTCTTGTTTGCTTTTAGAGCAATTAAAAGTACAAAATCCCCCAAGATGCAGGAGCGATTTTGGTCAGTAATTTCAAGTTGTGAATAGCTGTTAGGAAACTCTTAAACAGATCATTCCACGACCCATGTGTTTTGAATAGCTGTTAGGAAACTCTTAAACAGATCATTCCACGACCCATGTGTTTTGAATAGCTGTTAGGAAACTCTAAACAGATCATTCCATGACCCATGTGTTTTGAATAGCTGTTAGGAAACTCTAAACAGCACAGGTTGAGCGGATTGTCTCATAGAGATATCTGTGTATTTCGGGTATGTGCCGGTATATTGAGCGGATTGTCTTGTAGAGATATCAGTGTATTTCAGGGATGTGCCGGTATGTTGAGCGGATTGTCTTGTAGAGATATCAGTGTATTTCAGGGATATGCTGGTAGGTTGAGCGGATTGTCTTGTAGAGATATCAGTGTATTTCAGGGATGTGCCGCTAGGTTGAGCGGATTGTCTTGTAGAGATATCAGTGTATTTCAGGGATGTGCCGGTATTTTGAGCGGATTGTCTTGTAGAGATTTCAGGGATGTGCTGGTAGGTTGAGTGGATTGTCTTGTAGAGATATCAGTGTATTTCAGGGATATGCCAGTATATTGAGCGGATTGTCTTGTAGAGATATCTGTATATTTCAAGGATGTGCCGGTAGGTTGAGCGGATTGTCTTGTAGAGATATCTGTATATTTCAGGGATGTGCCGGTAGGTTGAGCGGATTGTCTTGTAGAGATATCAGTGTATTTCAGGGATATGCCAGTATATTGAGCGGATTGTCTTGTAGAGATATCTGTATATTTCAAGGATGTGCCGGTAGGTTGAGCGGATTGTCTTGTAGAGATATCTGTATATTTCAGGGATGTGCCGGTAGGTTGAGCGGATTGTCTAGTAGAGATATCAGTGTATTTCAGGGATGTGCCGGTAGGTTGAGCGGATTGTCTTGTAGAGATATCAGTGTATTTCAGGGATATGCTGGCAGGTTGAGCGGATTGTCTAATAGAGATATCTGTGTATTTCAGGGATGTGCCGGTATATTGAGCGGAATGTCTTGTAGAGATATCTGTGTATTTCGGGTATGTGCCGGTATATTGAGCGGATTGTCTTGTAGAGATATCTGTGTATTTCGGGTATGTGCCGGTATATTGAGCAGATTGTCTTGTAGAGATATCTGTGTATTTCGGGTATGTGCCGGTATATTGAGCGGATTGTCTCGTAGAGATATTTGTATATTTCAGGGATGTGCCGGTAGGTTGAGCGGATTGTCTTGTAGAGATATCTGTGTATTTCGAGTATGTGCCAGTATATTGAGCGGATTGTCTTGTAGAGATATCTGTGTATTTTGGGTATGTGCTGGTATATTGAGCGGATTGTCTTGTAGAGATATCTGTATATTTCAGGGATGTGCCGGTATATTGAGCGGATTGTCTCATAGAGATATCTGTATATTTCAGGGATGTGCCGGTAGGTTGAGCGGATTTTCTCATAGAGATATCTGTATATTTCAGGGATGTGCCGGTAGGTTGAGTGGATTGTCTTGTAGAGATATCAGTGTATTTCAGGGATATGCCAGTATATTGAGCGGATTGTCTTGTAGAGATATCTGTATATTTCAAGGATGTGCCGGTATATTGAGCGGATTGTCTTGTAGAGATATCTGTATATTTCAGGGATGTGCCGGTAGGTTGAGCGGATTGTCTTGTAGAGATATCAGTGTATTTCAGGGATGTGCCGGTAGGTTGAGCGGATTGTCTAATAGAGATATCTGTGTATTTCAGGGATGTGCCGGTATATTGAGCGGAATGTCTTGTAGAGATATCTGTGTATTTCGGGTATGTGCCGGTATATTGAGCGGATTGTCTTGTAGAGATATCTGTGTATTTCGGGTATGTGCCGGTATATTGAGCAGATTGTCTTGTAGAGATATCTGTGTATTTCGGGTATGTGCCGGTATATTGAGCGGATTGTCTCGTAGAGATATTTGTATATTTCAGGGATGTGCCGGTAGGTTGAGCGGATTGTCTTGTAGAGATATCTGTGTATTTCGAGTATGTGCCGGTATATTGAGCGGATTGTCTTGTAGAGATATCTGTGTATTTTGGGTATGTGCTGGTATATTGAGCGGATTGTCTTGTAGAGATATCTGTATATTTCAGGGATGTGCCGATATATTGAGCAGATTGTCTCATAGAGATATCTGTATATTTCAGGGATGTGCCGGTAGGTTGAGCGGATTTTCTCATAGAGATATCTGTATATTTCAGGGATGTGCCGGTAGGTTGAGCGGATTGTCTCATAGAGATAACTGTATATTTCAGGGATGTGCCGGTAGGTTGAGCGGATTGTCTCATAGAGATATCTGTGTATTTCGGGTATGTGCCGGTATATTGAGCGGATTGTCTTGTAGAGATATCTGTGTATTTCGGGTATGTGCCGGTATATTGAGCGGATTGTCTTGTAGAGATATCAGTGTATTTCAGGGATGTGCCGGTATGTTGAGCGGATTGTCTTGTAGAGATATCAGTGTGTTTCAGGGATATGCTGGTAGGTTGAGCGGATTGTCTTGTAGAGATATCAGTGTATTTCAGGGATGTGCCGCTAGGTTGAGCGGATTGTCTTGTAGAGATATCAGTGTATTTCAGGGATGTGCTGGTAGGTTGAGCGGATTGTCTTGTAGAGATATCAATGTATTTCAGGGATGTGCCGGTATTTTGAGCGGATTGTCTTGTAGAGATATCAGTGTATTTCAGGGATGTGCCGGTAGGTTGAGCGGATTGTCTTGTAGAGATATCAGTGTATTTCAGGGATATGCTGGCAGGTTGAGCGGATTGTCTAATAGAGATATCTGTGTATTTCAGGGATGTGCCGGTATATTGAGCGGAATGTCTTGTAGAGATATCTGTGTATTTCGGGTATGTGCCGGTATATTGAGCAGATTGTCTTGTAGAGATATCTGTGTATTTCGGGTATGTGCTGGTATATTGAGCGGATTGTCTTGTAGAGATATCTGTATATTTCAGGGATGTGCCGGTATATTGAGCGGATTGTCTCATAGAGATATCTGTATATTTCAGGGATGTACCGGTAGGTTGAGCGGATTGTCTCATAGAGATATCTGTATATTTCAGGGATGTGCCGGTAGGTTGAGCGGATTGTCTCATAGAGATATCTGTATATTTCAGGGATGTGCTGGTATATTGAGCGGATTGTCTCATAGAGCTATATGTATATTTCAGGGATGTGCCGGTATATTGAGCGGATTGTCTTGTAGAGATATCTGTATATTTCAGGGATGTACCGGTAGATTTCAAGTATATAGCTGACCCCTCTATGCACTCCATGCCAGCAGTAAACTTGTCGCCCAATGGTAAGCGCAATATGATTTGAGAATTTCGTGAGTAGTTCATGGGTTGTCTTCATTTTATGAATTACGCAATTCTAAATTACAGCTACCTGATCATGCTTCTATATTTTCAGCAGAAGTAGAGGCTATTGATTTAGCTTAGAATTTTGCTGATGCATCACGTGATAGAAAATTTATGATCCTTTCAGATTCTTTATCTGTACTGCAATCAGTAGACAACATGAACGTTAAACACCCACTTATTCACAAATTACTTATTAAGCACACAGATATTACATCGACTAAACATGTTATATATTGCTGGATAACAAGTCATATTGGTATTCGTGGCAATGAAATGGCTGATCAAAGTGCAAAAGATGCACTTAAACTAGACTGTATAAATTCTAAAATACATGTACCATACACTGATGCTAGATAATCGATTCATTCTTACATTACTTTAAAATGGCAAACCACTTAGAATAACAGACAATTCAATTAACAGCAATTAATTAAACCAAACATTGGTAAATCATCTTTTTATTATCTGTTTATCACTCCAACCGTAGAGAGGAGACAGTAATGTCACGACTGAGACTTGGACATACCCGTTTCACACACTCATTTTTATTGAAAAGAGAGGATCACCATGGTGTATACCATGCCATTCCTCTATAAATGTTGAACACATATTAATTCACTGTGTAGATTTAGCACTCCGTTCGTCAAAAATATTATACAGTTAGGACAATGAAGGAGCTTTTCGACACAGTCTATTTTAAATACATCATTGCATTTTTAAAAGAATTTAAGTTTAAACTTTATTTATTTTACAACGATTGCTAAGCAAGTTTTAACAACTTATATTAATCACTCTCGTTGGCGCGGATGAAAATGTATATGTGGTCATTTGTGTGGGAGGAAACCGGAGAAAACCCACCTGTCCGATCTGGCGACCACTGTATCATCTCGCATACTTCCCGGTCCGAGGATCAAACCCAAGTTGCATTGGTGAGAAGCGAGCACGCTAACCACTGCGCTAAACGGACAGCCACAAGAATCACATCTTTTCCACAAATTGTATCTTTTTACTGGTTTATATACAGTTTTACAACTGATGTTTTTTTACATGTTGATAAATTTGGTTGCAATTGACCTTTCATCATTACAATTTTACTACATACATGTATTTTATCTACATATATTTTTAACTATCTTGTATACAATATACTTAACCCGGTGCGATATAGCCTGAACTGTGCTGAAGCGCCGTTAAACCAAATACGCACCTCACTTACTCGTGAGTAGTTCATGGGCTCTCTTTATTTTGTGAGTATTCATGGGCTGTCTTTATTTCGTGAGTAGTTCATGGGCTGTCTTTATTTCGTGAGTAGTTCATGGGCTGTCTTTATTTCATGAGTAGTTCATGGGTTGTATTTATTTCGTGAGTAGTTCATGGGCTGTATTTATTTTGTGATTAGTTCATGGGTTGTATTTATTTTGTGAGTAGTTCATGGGCTGTCTTTATTTCATGAGTAGTTCATGGGCTGTCTTTATTTCGTGAGTAGTTCATGGGCTGTATTTATTTTGTGAGTAGTTCATGGGCTGTATTTATTTCGTGAGTAGTTCATGGGCTGTCTTTATTTTGTGAGTAGTTCATGGTCTGTCTTTATTTCGTGAGTAGTTCATGGGCTGTATTTATTTTGTGATTAGTTCATGGGTTGTATTTATTTTGTGAGTAGTTCATGGGCTGTCTTTATTTCATGAGTAGTTCATGGGCTGTATTTATTTCGTGAGTAGTTCATGGGTTGTATTTATTTCGTGAGTAGTTCATGGGTTGTATTTATTTCGTGAGTAGTTCATGGGTTGTATTTATTTCGTGAGTAGTTCATGGGTTGTATTTATTTCGTGATAGTTCATGGGTTGTATTTATTTCGTGAGTAGTTCATGGGTTGTATTTATTTCGTGAGTAGTTCATGGGTTGTATTTATTTCGTGAGTAGTTCATGGGTTGTATTTATTTCGTGATTAGTTCATGGGTTGTATTTATTTCGTGAGTAGTTCATGGGTTGTATTTATTTCGTGAGTAGTTCATGGGTTGTATTTATTTCGTGAGTAGTTCATGGGTTGTATTTATTTCGTGATTAGTTCATGGGTTGTATTTATTTCGTGAGTAGTTCATGGGTTGTATTTATTTCGTGAGTAGTTCATGGGTTGTATTTATTTCGTGAGTAGTTCATGGGTTGTATTTATTTCGTGAGTAGTTCATGGGTTGTATACACAGTACCCTACAGTGGCATACACAGCACCCAACAGTGGCATACACAGTACCCTACAGGGGCATACACTGTACAGTACATGAGCGTAAACATTACAATACAGGGGCGTACACAATACAATCCATGGCTATGCACAGTACAACACAGGGTAATAAACATTACAATACAGGGGCGTACACAGTACCATACATGAGCATACACATCACGGTACAGGGGCACACACAGTACAATACAGGGGCACACACAGTACAATATAGAGGCATGCAAAGTACCGTACAGGGGCACACACAGTACAATATAGAGGCATGCAAAGTACCGTACACGGTAATAAACATTACAATACAGGGGCACACACAGTACAATATAGAGGCATGCAAAGTACCGTACACGGTAATAAACATTACAGGGGCACACACAGTACAATATAGAGGCATGCAAAGTACCGTACATGGTAATAAACATTACAATACAGGGGCACACACAGTACAATACAGAGGCATGCAAAGTACCGTACAGGGGCATACAGTTGTATACTGGCCTACACTATACATGTTGTATATATTTTCAGGTAAATGGCTGGCCTACACTATACATGTTGTATATGTTTACAGGTAAATGTTGTATATGTTTTCAGGTAAATGGCTGGCCTACACTATACATGTTGTATATGTTTTCAGGTAAATGGCTGGCATGTCAATCAATGGACAACAAAATATCTGTGTTCAACGTCCTCAACAGATTCAAGTACATGAGGAAGAAGACATTTACAGGTCATATGGTAGGTGATACTTCACTACCGTGTACAACCTCACTATACTGTACAATCTCACTATACTGTACAACCTCACTATACTGTACAACCTCGCTATACTGTACAACCTCACTATACTGTACAACCTCACTATACTGTACAACCTCACTATACTGTACAACCTCGCTATACTGTACAACCTCGCTATACTGTACAACCTCGCTATACTGTACAACCTCGCTATACTGTACAACCTCACTATACTGTACAACCTCACTATGCTGTACAACCTCACTATGCTGTACAACCTCACTATACTGTACAACCTCACTATACTGTACAACCTCGCTATACTGTACAACCTCGCTATACTGTACAACCTCGCTATACTGTACAACCTCACTATACTGTACAACCTCACTATACTGTACAACCTCACTATACTGTACAACCTCACTATACTGTACAACCTCAAACTGTACAACCTCACTATACTGTACAACCTCACTATACTGTACCTCACTATACTGTACAACCTCACTATACTGTACAACCTCACTATACTGTACAACCTCGCTATACTGTACAACCTCACTATACTGTACAACCTCACTATACTGTACTACCTCACTATACTGTACAACCTCATACTGTACAACCTCACTATACTGTACAACCTCACTATACTGTACAACCTCATACTGTACAACCTCGCTATACTGTACAACCTCACTATACTGTCCAAACTCACTATACTGTACAACCTCATACTGTACAACCTCACTATACTGTACAACCTCACTATATTGTCCAAACTCACTATACTGTACTACCTCACTATACTGTACAACCTCACTATACTGTACAACCTCACTATACTGTACAACCTCATTATACTGTACAACCTCACTATACTGTACAACCTCACTATACTGTACAACCTCACTATACTCACTATACTGTACAACCTCACTATACTGTACAACCTCATATTGTACAACCTCACTATATTTTCATCGAAATCTATTCTGTGACATCACATAGTACTGTGAGGGGATCGAAATCTAATCTGTGACATCACATAGTACTGTGGGGGGATCGAAATCTAATCTGTGACATCACATAGTATTGTGGGGGGATCGAAATCTAATCTGTGGCATCACATAGTACTGTGGGGGGATCGAAATATAATCTGTGGCATCACATAGTACTGTGGGGGGATCGAAATCTAATCTGTGGCATCACATAGTACTGTGGGGGGATCGAAATCTAATCTGTGGCATCACATACTTTTCACAAGTTTAAATCAATTTGCATTGTAAATTATTGGAAAGGTATTAAGTAATAACCATTATAATAAAAATAAACAAATTCATTTTCGCAAGTTTACGTCTACAAAAAGGGAAATATATTGAGTACCATTGTATGCATAGTAGCTAGTCAATGCTGTCAGTTGTTATACTAGTATAGTGCTGTCAGTTGTTATACTAGTACAGTGTTGTCAGTTGTTATACTAGTAGAGTGCTGTCATTTGTTATACTAGTACCTTGTTATACTAGTACAGTGTTGTCAGTTGTTATACTAGTACAGTGTTGTCAGTTGTTATACTAGTACAGTGGTGTCAGTTGTTATACTAGTACAGTGTTGTCAGTTGTTATACTAGTACAGTTTTGTCAGTTGTTATACTAGTACAGTGGTGTCAGTTGTTATACTAGTACAGTGTTGTCAGTTGTTATACTAGTACAGTGCTATCATTTGTTATACTAGTACCTTGTTATACTAGTACAGTGTTGTCAGTTGTTATACTAGTACCTTGTTATACTAGTACAGTGCTGTCATTTGTTATACTAGTACCTTGTTATACTAGTACAGTGTTGTCAGTTGTTATACTAGTACAGTGGTGTCAGTTGTTATACTAGTATGGTGCTGTCAGTTGTTATACTAGTACCTTGTTATACTAGTACAGTGTTGTCAGTTGTTATACTAGTACAGTGTTGTCAGTTGTTATACTAGTACAGTGTTGTCAGTTGTTATACTAGTATATTGCTGTCAGTTGTTATACTAGTACAGTGCTGTCAGTTGTTATACTAGTACAGTGTTGTCCGTTGTTATACTAGTACAGTGCTGTCAGTTGTTATACTAGTATAGTGCTGTCAGTTGTTATACTAGTACAGTGCTGTCAGTTGTTATACTAGTACAGTGTTGTCCATTGTTATACTAGTACAGTGCTGTCAGTTGTTATACTAGTACAGTGCTGTCAGTTGTTATACTAGTACAGTGTTGTCAGTTGTTATACTAGTACAGTGTTGTCAGTTGGTATACTAGTATAGTGCTGTCAGTTGTTATACTAGTACAGTGTTGTCAGTTGTTATACTAGTACAGTGTTGTCAGTTGTTATACTAGTACAGTGTTGTCAGTTGTTATACTAGTACAGTGCTGTCAGTTGTTATACTAGTACCTTGTTATACTAGTACAGTGTTGTCAGTTGTTATACTAGTACAGTGCTGTCAGTTGTTATTCTAGTACAGTGGTGTCAGTTGTTATACTAGTACAGTGCTGTCAGTTGTTATACTAGTACAGTGCTGTCAGTTGTTATACTAGTACAGTGCTGTCAGTTGTTATACTAGTACAGTGGTGTCAGTTGTTATACTAGTACAGTGCTGTCAGTTGTTATACTAGTACAGTGCTGTCAGTTGTTATACTAGTACAGTGGTGTCAGTTGTTATACTAGTACAGTGTTGTCAGTTGTTATACTAGTACAGTGGTGTCAGTTGTTATACTAGTATAGTGTTGTCAATTGTTATACTAGTACAGTGCTGTCAGTTGTTATACTAGTACAGTGCTGTCAGTTGTTATACTAGTACAGTGCTGTCAGTTGTTATACTAGTACAGTGCTGTCAGTTGTTATACTAGTACAGTGCTGTCAGTTGTTATACTAGTACAGTGTTGTCAGTTGTTATACTAGTACAGTGCTGTCAGTTGTTATACTAGTACCTTGTTATACTAGTACAGTGCTGTCAGTTGTTATACTAGTACCTTGTTATACTAGTACAGTGTTGTCAGTTGTTATACTAGTACAGTGTTGTCAGTTGTTATACTAGTACAGTGCTGTCAGTTGTTATACTACTACCTTGTTATACTAGTACAGTGTTGTCAGTTGTTATACTAGTACAGTGCTGTCAGTTGTTATACTAGTACAGTGCTGTCAGTTGTTATACTAGTACAGTGCTGTCAGTTGTTATACTAGTACAGTGCTGTCAGTTGTTATACTAGTACAGTGTTGTCCATTGTTATACTAGTACAGTGCTGTCAGTTGTTATACTAGTACAGTGTTGTCCATTGTTATACTAGTACAGTGCTGTCAGTTGTTATACTAGTACAGTGCTGTCAGTTGTTATACTAGTACAGTGTTGTCATTGTTATACTAGTATAGTGCTGTCAGTTGTTATACTAGTACAGTGTTGTCATTGTTATACTAGTACAGTGTTGTCAGTTGTTATACTAGTATATTGCTGTCAGTTGTTATACTAGTACAGTGTTGTCAGTTGTTATACTAGTACAGTGCTGTCAATTGTTATACTAGTATAGTGTTGTCAGTTGTTATACTAGTACCTTGTTATACTAGTACAGTGTTGTCAGTTGTTATACTAGTACAGTGTTGTCAGTTGTTATACTAGTACAGTGTTGTCAGTTGTTATACTAGTACAGTCAATTGTTATACTAGTACAGTGCTGTCAGTTGTTATACTAGTACAGTGGTGTCAGTTGTTATACTAGTACAGTGCTGTCAGTTGTTATACTAGTACAGTGGTGTCAGTTGTTATACTAGTATAGTGCTGTCAATTGTTATACTAGTACAGTGCTGTCAATTGTTATACTAGTACAGTGCTGTCAGTTGGTATACTAGTACAGTGCTGTCAGTTGTTATACTAGTACAGTGCTGTCAGTTGTTATACTAGTATAGTGCTGTCAATTGTTAAACTAGTACAGTGCTGTCAATTGTTATACTAGTACAGTGCTGTCAGTTGTTATACTAGTACAGTGGTGTCAGTTGTTATACTAGTACAGTGTTGTCAGTTGTTATACTAGTATATTGCTGTCAGTTGTTATACTAGTACAGTGCTGTCAGTTGTTATACTAGTACAGTGCTGTCAGTTGTTATACTAGTACAGTGCTGTCAGTTGTTATACTAGTACAGTGCTGTCAGTTGTTATACTAGTACAGTGCTGTCAGTTGTTATACTAGTACAGTGCTGTCAGTTGTTATACTAGTACAGTGCTGTCAGTTGTTATACTAGTACAGTGTTGTCCATTGTTATACTAGTACAGTGCTGTCAGTTGTTATACTAGTACAGTGCTGTCAGTTGTTATACTAGTACAGTGCTGTCAGTTGTTATACTAGTACAGTGTTGTCAGTTGGTATACTAGTATAGTGCTGTCAGTTGTTATACTAGTACAGTGTTGTCAGTTGTTATACTAGTACAGTGTTGTCAGTTGTTATACTAGTATAGTGCTGTCAGTTGTTATACTAGTACAGTGTTGTCAGTTGTTATACTAGTACAGTGCTGTCAATTGTTATACTAGTATAGTGTTGTCAGTTGTTATACTAGTACCTTGTTATACTAGTACAGTGTTGTCAGTTGTTATACTAGTACAGTGTTGTCAGTTGTTATACTAGTACAGTGTTGTCAGTTGTTATACTAGTACAGTCAATTGTTATACTAGTACAGTGCTGTCAGTTGTTATACTAGTACAGTGGTGTCAGTTGTTATACTAGTACAGTGCTGTCAGTTGTTATACTAGTACAGTGCTGTCAGTTGTTATACTAGTATAGTGCTGTCAATTGTTATACTAGTACAGTGCTGTCAATTGTTATACTAGTACAGTGCTGTCAGTTGTTATACTAGTACAGTGCTGTCAGTTGTTATACTAGTACAGTGCTGTCAGTTGTTATACTAGTACAGTGCTGTCAGTTGTTATACTAGTACAGTGCTGTCAGTTGTTATACTAGTACAGTGCTGTCAGTTGTTATACTAGTACAGTGCTGTTAGTTGTTATACTAGTACAGTGCTGTCAGTTGTTATACTAGTATAGTGCTGTCAATTGTTATACTAGTACAGTGCTGTCAATTGTTATACTAGTACAGTGCTGTCAATTGTTATACTAGTACAGTGCTGTCAGTTGTTATACTAGTACAGTGCTGTCAGTTGTTATACTAGTACAGTGCTGTCAGTTGTTATACTAGTATAGTGCTGTCAATTGTTATACTAGTACAGTGCTGTCAATTGTTATACTAGTACAGTGCTGTCAGTTGTTATACTAGTACAGTGCTGTCAGTTGGTATACTAGTACAGTGCTGTCAGTTGTTATACTAGTACAGTGCTGTCAGTTGTTATACTAGTACAGTGCTGTCAGTTGTTATACTAGTACAGTGCTGTTAGTTGTTATACTAGTACAGTGCTGTCAGTTGTTATACTAGTATAGTGCTGTCAATTGTTATACTAGTACAGTGCTGTCAATTGTTATACTAGTACAGTGGTGTCAGTTGTTATACTAGTATTGTGCTGTCAATTGTTATACTAGTACAGTGCTGTCAATTGTTATACTAGTACAGTGCTGTCAGTTGTTATACTAGTACAGTGCTGTCAGTTGTTATACTAGTACAGTGCTGTCAATTGTTATACTAGTATAGTGATGTCAGTTGTTATACTAGTACCTTGTTATACTAGTACAGTGTTGTCAATTGTTATACTAGTACAGTGCTGTCAGTTGTTATACTAGTACAGTGCTGTCAGTTGTTATACTAGTACAGTGCTGTCAGTTGTTATACTAGTACAGTGCTGTCAGTTGTTATACTAGTACAGTGGTGTCAGTTGTTATACTAGTACAGTGCTGTCAGTTGTTATACTAGTACAGTGCTGTCAATTGTTATACTAGTATAGTGCTGTCAGTTGTTATACTAGTACCTTGTTATACTAGTACAGTGTTGTCAATTGTTATACTAGTACAGTGCTGTCAGTTGTTATACTAGTACAGTGCTGTCAGTTGTTATACTAGTACAGTGCTGTCAGTTGTTATACTAGTACAGTAGTGTCAGTTGTTATACTAGTACAGTGCTGTCAGTTGTTATACTAGTATAGTGCTGTCAATTGTTATACTAGTACAGTGCTGTCAATTGTTATACTAGTACAGTGCTGTCAGTTGTTATACTAGTACAGTGCTGTCAGTTGTTATACTAGTACAGTGCTGTCAGTTGTTATACTAGTACAGTGCTGTCAGTTGTTATACTAGTACAGTGCTGTCAGTTGTTATACTAGTACAGTGCTGTCAGTTGTTATACTAGTATAGTGCTGTCATTGTTAAACTAGTACAGTGCTGTCAATTGTTATACTAGTACAGTGCTGTCAGTTGTTATGCTAGTACAGTGCTGTCAGTTGTTATACTAGTACAGTGTTGTCAGTTGTTATACTAGTACAGTGTTGTCAGTTGTTATACTAGTATAGTGCTGTCAGTTGTTATACTAGTACAGTGCTGTCAGTTGTTATACTAGTACAGTGCTGTCAATTGTTATACTAGTACAGTGCTGTCAATTGTTATACTAGTATAGTGCTGTCAGTTGTTATACTAGTACAGTGCTGTCAGTTGTTATACTAGTACAGTGTTGTCAGTTGTTATACTAGTACAGTGTTGTCAGTTGTTATACTAGTACAGTGCTGTCAGTTGTTATACTAGTACAGTGCTGTCAATTGTTATACTAGTACAGTGCTGTCAGTTGTTATACTAGTACAGTGCTGTCAGTTGTTATACTAGTACAGTAGTGTCAGTTGTTATACTAGTACAGTGCTGTCAGTTGTTATACTAGTATAGTGCTGTCAATTGTTATACTAGTACAGTGCTGTCAATTGTTATACTAGTACAGTGCTGTCAGTTGTTATACTAGTACAGTGCTGTCAGTTGTTATACTAGTACAGTGCTGTCAGTTGTTATACTAGTACAGTGCTGTCAGTTGTTATACTAGTATAGTGACTCATGATAATATTACTAGTATAAGAATGATTACATTTAGCATATAATATAGCATATAATATAGCATATAATATAGCATATAATATAACATATAATATAACATATAATATAACATATAATATAACATAACATATAATATAACATATAATATAACATATAATATAACATATATTGGACACATTCGGCAGTATTTAACAACAGACGCCACGAAAACTCTCATAAACTCACTCGTTACATCCAGGCTCGACTACTGTAATTCACTGTTGTACGGCGTGCCAAAATACACTTCCAATAAATTACAAACTGTTCAAAACACAGCAGCTCGCATCATAACCAGAACATCCCGTTTCAGTCATGTAACGCCCATTCTAAAAGAACTTCATTGGCTACCAGTTCAAGAAAGAATAAAGTATAAAATACTGACTCACACATATAAAGCATTGAATGGAGAAGCACCGATTTATATGAGAAACTTGCTTGAGGTTTATATACCAAGGAGAGACTTACGGTCTAAATATGAAGCAGCTACTCTTGTGTTACCAAGAAGTCGGACTGTCACATACGGAGATAGAAGTTTCATGACTGCTGCCCCAAAACTTTGGAATTCTCTTCCATCAAATCTTAGAAGTGCAACAACATTGTGTTCTTTCAAAAAGGCTTTGAAGACACACCTTTTTAAATGTTCATATGGAACATAAATATCGAACTGTGTCTGTGCTCAATCAGGATTAAGACTGCAAATGAACACATTTTATTTAATTATTACCTATATTTTAATTGTTATAATTTTAGATCCTAATATTTTATAGCATATTTAGAATCCATTGTAATTGTGTTTGCTAATTTTGTCTTGTTTTATCTCATTGTATGTGGAAGTTTTTATCAATATTTGTGATATTTTAGGCTGTAAAGCGCTTTTGAACGTTTTATTTTTAAATGAAAAGAGCGCTATATAAGTTTGGTATATAATAATAATAATAATAATAATATAATATAACATATAATATAACATATAATATAACATAACTACTATATTTTTGACTGCCTTAACATAGCTCAGACCGTGTCTCTTGAACAAGTTGGCAGTTTCTTACGGAGGTTGGTGCACCAAGTACTGGTTAACCGCTGGAGCCTGCCCAGGAAAGGTGTTGTTAGGTAAACTGCCCGCCGGCGATATAGCCCAAAATGGTGCTGATGCAGGCGTAAAACCCGAAATATAACATAAATAGTGTACCAGTCAGTTGACAGTATTAAATCACCACGGCTGTTTGTATTTACAATTTAGTGTATCACATGGAAAACATCTCTGTCTCGGATTAATGTATGGCTTCGGATTATCAGACAATGAGGACAATTAACAAGGATAGTAGTGAATAGTCAAGGAGTAGTCAAGCAGGTCGCATATCCTCTCATTTTATTAGTTAGGATAATTGACATCGGAAATTTCACAGCAGTGCCGTAAACATTCAAATATTCATAGTGTCAAAAAATACGATTTTCAAATCACTTGCCCGACCGGGCTGCCAGCACGAAACCCTTGCTCGTCTGGCAGTCATTAGCTCTTGTCCCTGTCGGCCGGGCAATGGATTTGGCTATGCTGATATATACATATATATCTTTATTATTAGTGTCAGTTGTACAGTCTCGGTTTAGAGGGGTCTCGCTGTATAAGATTTTAATACAAGTATTGCGGTGAAGTGGATAAGATCTAATCATTAGTGGATTAATGGTTTGGAACATTTCCTCAGTTTTTACCTTATTATGGAAAACAATAAACAAAATAAGGACATTAATTTCAGGTGGCTGGTTATGCGTGTGGCATAGATTTCTCACCAGAAATGACGTAAGTAAATTGCATGTTTCTGATAGATCGGAATTGTATGCATCTAAATAGCAATGATCATTGGGTGATCCTCCGTAAATATTTAATTTAGGTCTTGTCTTAAAACTAGGTGTCCGCCTCCATGGTCGAGTGGTTACGGTCGCTGAATTGTATACCACTGTAACCTATCATGTACCCTCGTAGCATGTACCTGCATAGCATGTACCCTGTAACCTCGTAGCATTTACCCTGTACCCTCGTAGCATGTACCCTGTACCCTCGTGGCATTTACCGTGTACCCTCGTAGCATGTACCCGCATAGCATGTACCCTGCAACCTTGTAGCATGTACCCTATCATGATGTATGTAGCTTGTACCGTCATGATGTATGTAGCCTGTACCATACCATTATGATGTATAAAGCTTGTACCGTCATGATGTATTATGTAGCCTGTACCATCATGATGTATGTAGCTTGTACCATCATGATGTATGTAGCTTGTACCATCATGATGTATGTAGTCTGTACCATCATGATGTATGTAGTCTGTACCATCATGATGTATGTAGTCTGTACCATCATGATGTATGTAGCCTGTACCATCATGATGTATGTAGTCTGTACCATCATGATGTATGTAGCCTGTACCATCATGATGTATGTAGCCTGTACCATCGTGATGTATGTAGCTTGTACCATCATGATGTATGTAGCTTGTACCATCATGATGTATGTAGCCTGTACCATCATGATGTATGTAGCCTGTACCATCATGATGTATGTAGCCTGTACCATCATGATGTATGTAGCTTGTACCATCATGATGTATGTAGTCTGTACCATCATGATGTATGTAGCCTGTACCATCATGATGTATGTAGTCTGTACCATCATGATGTATGTAGCCTGTACCATCATGATGTATGTAGTCTGTACCATCATGATGTATGTAGCTTGTACCATCATGATGTATGTAGTCTGTACCATCATGATGTATGTAGCTTGTACCATCATGATGTATGTAGCTTGTACCATCATGATGTATGTAGCTTGTACCGTACCATCATGATGTATGTAGCCTGTACCGTACCATCATGATGTATTATGTAGCCTGTACCATCATGATGTATGTAGCATGTACCCTATCATGATGTATGTAGCATGTACCCTATCATGATGTATGTAGCTTGTACCATCATGATGTATTATGTAGCCTGTACCATCATGATGTATGTAGCATGTACCCTATCATGATGTATGTAGCTTGTACCATCATGATGTATGTAGCTTGTACCATCATGATGTATGTAACTTGTACCGTCATGATGTATGTAGCTTGTACCATCATGATGTATGTAGCCTGTACCATCATGATGTATGTTGCCTGTACTATCATGATGTATGTAACTTGTACCTGATGCATGTAGCTTGTACCATCATGGTGTATGTAGCCTATACCATCATGGTGTAGGTAGCTTGTACCATCATGATGTATGTAGCCTGTACCATCATGATGTATGTAGCATGTACCCTATCATGATGTATGTAGCTTGTACCATCATGATGTATATAGCTTGTACCATCATGATGTATGTAGCTTGTACCATCATGATGTATGTAGCCTGTACCATCATGATGTATGTTGCCTGTACTATCATGATGTATGTAACTTGTACCTGATGCATGTAGCTTGTACCATCATGATGTATGTAGCCTGTACCATCATGATGTATGTAGCTTGTACATGATGTATGTAGCCTGTACCATCATGATGTATGTAGCCTGTACCATCATGATGTATGTAGCCTGTACCATCATGGTGTATGTAGCCTGTACCATCGTGATGTATGTAGCCTGTACCATCATGATGTATGTAGCCTGTACCATCATGATGTATGTAGCCTGTACCATCATGATGTATGTAGCCTGTACCACCATTATGTATGTAGCCTGTACCATCATGATGTATGTAGCCTGTACCATCATGATGTATGTAGCCTGTACCACCATTATGTATGTAGCCTGTACCATCATGATGTATGTAGCCTGTACCACCATTATGTATGTAGCCTGTACCATCATGATGTATGTAGCCTGTACTATCATGATGTATGTAGCCTGTACCATCATGATGTATGTAGCCTGTACCATCATGATGTATGTAGCCTGTACCATCATGATGTATGTAGCCTGTACCATCATGATGTATGTAACTTGTACCTGATGCATGTAGCTTGTACCATCATGATGTATGTAGCCTGTACCATCATGATGTATGTAGCCTGTACCATCATGATGTATGTAGCCTGTACCATCATGATGTATGTAGCCTGTACCACCATTATGTATGTAGCCTGTACCATCATGATGTATGTAGCCTGTACCATCATGATGTATGTAGCCTGTACCATCATGATGTATGTAACTTGTACCTGATGCATGTAGCTTGTACCATCATGATGTATGTAGCCTGTACCATCATGATGTATGTAGCCTGTACCATCATGATGTATGTAGCCTGTACCATCATGCTGTATGTAGCCTGTACCATCATGATGTATGTAGCCTGTACCATCATGATGTATGTAGCCTGTACCACCATTATGTATGTAGCCTTTACCATCATGATGTATGTAGCCTGTACCATCATGATGTATGTAGCCTGTACCATCATGATGTATGTAGCCTGTACCATCATGATGTATGTAGCTTGTACCATCATGATGTATGTAGCTTGTACCATCATGATGTATGTAGCCTGTACCATCATGATGTATGTAGCTTGTACTATCATGATGTATGTAGCCTGTACCATCATGGTGTATGTAGCCTGTACCATCATGATGTATGTAGCCTGTACCATCATGGTGTATGTAGACATAGACATTACTCGTGAGAAATTTGCAGTTACTGGAAACATTGTTTAGATTTTGCATTCACCTCTTTTGCTTCAGGTATTTGGTATCAGGTGACGCTGATGGCAAGTTGTATATCTGGGACTGGAAGAGTACAAAACTTTATTCAAAATTTAAAGCTCATGATGATGTGTGTATTCAGGCAATATGGCATCCGCATGAAACCTCGAAGGTCGCTACAGCGGGATGGGACGGTGTCATCAAATTCTGGGATTGAGATATGGAAATATGTTTCAATAATTCACAGCCAACTGCTTCCAACATACAAGAGAATAGTGCAGTAAACAAGTACATTCGCCTAGTCCGCCTCCGTGGTCGAGTGGTTAAGGTCGCTGACTTGTATACCACTGTAACCTATCATCACTGTTGGTCACGGGTTCGAACCCCGCTCAGGCCGTGTCTCATTTATATGAAAAAGTTGGCAGTTTCTTACGGAGGTTGGTGCACCCAAGTACTGGTTAACCGCTGGAGCCTGCCCAGGAAAGGTGTTGTTAGGTAAACTGCCCGCCGGCGAAATAGCCCAAAATGGTGCTGATGCAGGCGTAAAACCCGAAATATAAATAAATAAACATTCGTCCAACAATTCTACTAATGCAGTTACTACATCTGTCCATCATGTCCGTGTGTTCATTCATACCAGTGAAGGAATGGTATAGTTACATGTGTCTCTGGATGTGGAATACGAGATTTACGGGATGGAGGTTTGAAGATATTTTCTCATGATAGTTGTTGAAATAATACATGCGTTGGAGAAACAATATATTTTAATGAGAATATGATTGTTGTTGTTGAGCTTTACTTAACTTTGTACAAACACAGTCCAAGGCTAGCAGCATGGAACTGTACCAACAGAATCCAATCCTTAGTGGAGAATGGATCTATACCGCTGTGTGTAGTGGAGAATGGATCTATACCGCTGTGTGTAGTGGAGAATGGATCTATACCGCTGTGTGTAGTGGAGAATGGATCTAT
>CM026387.1:98824147-98843041 GCA_014843695.1 Archivesica marissinica | reverse complement strand
CTGTGTGTAGTGGAGAATGGATCTATACCGCTGTGTGTAGTGGAGAATGGATCTATACCGTTGTATGTAGTGGAGAATGGATCTATACTGCTGTCTGTAGTGGAGAATGGATCTATACCGCTGTGTGTAGAGGAGAATGGATCTATACCACTATGTGTAGTGGAGAATGGATCTATACCGCTGTGTGTAGAGGAGAATGGATCTATACCACTGTGTGTAGTGGAGAATGGATCTATACCGCTGTGTGTAATGGAGAATGGAACTATACCGCTGTGTGTAGTGGAGAATGTATCTATACCGCTGCGTGTAGTGGAGAATGGATCTATACCGCTGCGTGTAGTGGAGAATGGATCTATACCGCTGTGTGTAATGGAGAATGGATCTATACCGCTGTGTGTAGTGGAGAATGGATCTATACTGCTGAGTGTAGTGGAGAATGGATCTATACCGCTGTGTGTAGTGGAGAATGGATCTATACCGCTGTGTGTAATGGAGAATGGATCTATACCGCTGTGTGTAGTGGAGAATGGATCTATACTGCTGTGTGTAGTGGAGAATGGATCTATACAGCTGTGTGTAGTGGAGAATGGATCTATACCGCTGTGTGTAGTGGAAAATGGATCTATACCGGTGTGTGTAGTGGAGAATGGGTCTATACCGCTGTGTGTAGTGGAGAATGGATCTATACCGATGTGTGTAGAGGAGAATGGATCTATACCCCTGTGTGTAGAGGAGAATGGATCTATACCGCTGTGTGTAGTGGAGAATGGATCTATACCGCTGTGTGTAGTGGAGAATGGATCTATACTGCTGTGTGTAGTGGAGAATGGATCTATACAGCTGTGTGTAGTGGAGAATGGATCTATACCGCTGTGTGTAGTGGAAAATGGATCTATACCGGTGTGTGTAGTGGAGAATGGGTCTATACCGCTGTGTGTAGTGGAGAATGGATCTATACCGATGTGTGTAGAGGAGAATGGATCTATACCCCTGTGTGTAGAGGAGAATGGATCTATACCGCAGTGTGTAGTGGAGAATGGATCTATACCGCAGTATGTAGTGGAGAATGGATCTATACCGCTGTCTGTAGTGGAGAATGGATCTATACCGCTGTGTGTTGTGGAGAATGGATCTATACCGCTGTGTGTAGTGGAGATTGGATCTATACTGCTGTCTGTAGTGGAGAATGGATCTATACTGCTGTGTGTAGAGGAGAATGGATCTGTACCGCTGTGTGTAGAGGAGAATGGATATATACCACTCTGTGTAGTGGAGAATGGTTAAATACCGATGTGTGTAGTGGAGAATGGATCTATACTGCTGTGTGTAGTGGAGAATGGATCTATTACCGCTGTGTGTAGAGGAGAATGGATCTAAACCGCTGTGTGTAGAGGAGAATGGATCTATACCGCTGTGTGTAATGGAAAATGGATCTATACTGCTGTGTGTAGAGGAGAATGGATCTATACCGCTGCGTGTAGTGGAGAATGGATCTATACTACTGTGTGTAGTGGAGAA
Source organism: Archivesica marissinica (assembly GCA_014843695.1). Lineage (NCBI taxonomy): Eukaryota > Metazoa > Mollusca > Bivalvia > Venerida > Vesicomyidae > Archivesica > Archivesica marissinica. The sequence goes on along the minus strand of CM026387.1, from coordinate 98,841,523 downwards.
TGGATCTATACTGCTGTGTGTAGAGGAGAATGGATCTACACGCTGCGTGTGTGTGGAGAATGGATCTATATGCTGTGTGTAGTGGAGAATGGATCTATACCGCTGTGTGTAGTGGAGAATGGATCTATACCGCTGTGTGTAGTGGAGAATGGATCTATACCGCTGTGTGTAGTGGAGAATGGATCTATACCGCTGTGTGTAGTGGAGAATGGATCTATACCGCTGTGTGTAGTGGAGAATGGATCTATACCGCTGTGTGTAGTGGAGAATGGATCTATACCGCTGTGTGTAGAGGAGAATGGATCTATACCGCAGTGTGTAGTGGAGAATGGATCTATACCACTGTGTGTAGTGTAGAATGGATCTATACCGCTGTGTGTAGTGGAGAATGGATCTATACCGCTGTATGTAGTGGAGAATGGATCTATACCGCTGTCTGTAGTGGAGAATGGATCTATACCGCTGTGTGTAGTGGAGAATGGATCTACACCGCTGCGTGTAGTGGAGAATGGATCTATACCGCTGCGTGTAGTGGAGAATGGATCTATACCGCTGTGTGTAATGGAGAATGGATCTATACCGCTGTGTGTAGTGGAGAATGGATCTATACAGCTGTCTGTAGTGGAGAATGGACCTATACCGCTGTCTGTAGTGGAGAATGGATCTATACCGCTGTGTGTAGTGGAGAATGGATCTATACTGCTGTGTGTAGAGGAGAATGGATCTATACCGCTGTGTGTAGAGGAGAATGGATCTATACCACTGTGTGTAGTGGAGAATGGATCTATACCGCTGTGTGTAGAGGAGAATGGATCTATACCGCTGCGTGTATTGGAGAATGGATCTATACTGCTGCGTGTAGTGGAGAATGGATCTATACCGCTGCATGTAGTGGATAATGGATCTACACCGCTGCGTGTAGTGGAGAATGGATCTACACCGCTGCGTGTAGTGGAGAATGGATCTATACCGCTGTGTGTAGTGGAGAATGGATCTACACCGCTGCGTGTAGTGGAGAATGGATCTATAATGCTGTGTGTAGTGGAGAATGGATCTATACTGATGTGTGTATTGGAGAATGGATCTATACCGCTGTGTGTTGTGGAGAATGGATCTATACCGCTGTGTGTAGTGGAGAATGGATCTATACTGATGGGTGTAGTGGAGAATGGATCTATACCGCTGCGTGTAGTGGAGAATGGATCTACACCGCTGCGTGTAGTGGAGAATGGATCTATACCGCTGTGTGTAGAGGAGAATGGATCTATACCGCAGTGTGTAGTGGAGAATGGATCTATACCACTGTGTGTAGTGTAGAATGGATCTATACCGCTGTGTGTAGTGGAGAATGGATCTATACCACTGTGTGTAGTGGAGAATGAATCTATACCGCAGTGTGTAATGGAGAATGGATATATAATGCTGTGTGTAGTGGAGAATGGATCTATACTGCAGTGTGTAGTGGAGAATGGATCTATACCGCTGTGTGTAGTGGAGAATGGATCTATACCGTTGTATGTAGTGGAGAATGGATCTATACTGCTGTCTGTAGTGGAGAATGGATCTATACCGCTGTGTGTAGAGGAGAATGGATCTATACCACTATGTGTAGTGGAGAATGGATCTATACCGCTGTGTGTAGAGGAGAATTGATCTATACCGATGTGTGTAGTGGAGAATGGATCTATACCGCTGTGTGTAATGGAGAATGGATCTATACCGCTGTGTCTAGTGGAGAATGGATCTATACCGCTGTGTGTAGTGGAGAATGGATCTATACCGCTGCGTGTAGTGGAGAATGGATCTACACCGCTGCGTGTAGTGGAGAATGGATCTATACCGCTGTGTGTAGAGGAGAATGGATCTATACCGCAGTGTGTAGTGGAGAATGGATCTATACCACTGTGTGTAGTGTAGAATGGATCTATACCGCTGTGTGTAGTGGAGAATGGATCTATACCGCTGTATGTAGTGGAGAATGGATCTATACCGCTGTGTGTAGTGGAGAATGGATCTATACCACTGTGTGTAGTGGAGAATGGATCTATACCGATGTGTGTAGTGGAGAATGGATCTATACCGCTGTATGTAGTGGAGAATGGATCTATACCGCTGTATGTAGTGGAGAATGGATCTATACCGCTGGGTGTAGTGGAGAATGGATCTATACTGTGTGTAGTGGAGAATGGATCTATACCGCTGTGTGTAGTGGAGAATGGATCTATACGCTGTGTGTAGTGGAGAATGGATATACCGCTGTGGTAGTGGAGAATGGATCTATACCGCGTCTGTAGTGGAGAATGGATCTATACCGCTGTGTGTAGAGGAGAATGGATCTATACTACTATGTGTAGTGGAGAATGGATCTATACCGCTGTGTGTAGTGGAGAATGGATCTATACCGCTGTGTGTAGGGAGAATGGATCTATACCGCTGTGTGTAGTGGAGAATGGATCTATACCGCTGTGTGTAGTGGAGAATGGATCTATACCATGTGTGTAGTGGAGAATGGATCTATACCTGCTGTGTGTAGTGGAGAATGGATCTATACCGCAGTGTGTAGTGGAGAATGGATCTATACCGCTTTGTGTAGTGGAGAATGGATCTATACCGCTGTGTGTAGTGGAGAATGGATCTATACCGCTGTGTTTTGTGGAGAATGGATCTATACCGCTGTGTGTAGTGGAGAATGGACCTATACCGCTGTGTGTAGTGGAGAATGGATCTATACTGCTGTGTGTAGTGGAGAATGGATCTATAACGCTGTGTGTAGTGGAGATTGGATCTATACAGCTGTCTGTAGTGGAGAATGGATCTTTGTGTGTAGTGGAGAATGGATCTATACCACTGTGTGTAGTGGAGAATGGATCTATACCGCCGTGTGTAGTGGAGAATGGATCTATACCGCTGCGTGTAGTGGAGAATGAATCTATACCGCTGCGTGTAATGGAGAATGGATATATTACCGCTGTGTGTAGTGGAGAATGGATCTATACCGCTGTGTGTAGTGGAAAATGGATCTATACCGCTGTGTGTAATTGAGAATGGATCTATAACGATGTGTGTAGTGGAGAATGAATCTATACCGCTGTGTGTAGTGGAGAATGGATCTATAACGCTGTGTGTAGTGGAGAATAGATCTATACCGCTGTGTGTAGTGGAGAATGGAATATACTGCTGTGTGTAGTGGAGAATGGATCTATACGCTGTGTGTAGTGGAGAATGGATCTATACCGCTGTGTGTAGTGGAGAATGGATCTATACCGCTGTGTGTAGTGGAGAATGGATCTATACCGCTGTGTGTAGTGGAGAATGTATCTATACCGCTGCGTGTAGTGGAGAATGGATCTATACCGCTGAGTGTAGTGGAGAATGGATCTATACCGCTGTGTGTAGTGGAGAATGGATCTATACCGCTGCGTGTAGTGGAGAATGGATCTATACCGCTGTGTGTAGTGGAGAATGGATCTATACCGATGTGTGTAGAGGAGAATGGATCTATACCCCTGTGTGTAGAGGAGAATGGATCTATACTGCTGTGTGTAGTGGAGAATGGATCTATACCGCTGTGTGTAGTGGTGAATGGATCTATACCGCTGTGTGTAGTGGAGAATGGATCTATACTGCAGTGTGTAGTGGAGAATGGATCTATACCGCAGTGTGTAGTGGAGAATGGATCTATACCGCTGTCTGTAGTGGAGAATGGATCTATACCGTGGAGATTGGATCTATACAGCTGTCTGTAGTGGAGAATGGATCTTTGTGTGTAGTGGAGAATGGATCTATACCACTGTGTGTAGTGGAGAATGGATCTATACCGCTGTGTGTAGTGGAGAATGGATCTATACCGCTGCGTGTAGTGGAGAATGAATCTATACCGCTGCGTGTAATGGAGAATGGATATATTACCGCTGTGTGTAGTGGAGAATGGATCTATACCGCTGTGTGTAGTGGAGAATGGATCTATACCGCTGTGTGTAATTGAGAATGGATCTATAACGATGTGTGTAGTGGAGAATGAATCTATACCGCTGTGTGTAGTGGAGAATGGATCTATAACGCTGTGTGTAGTGGAGAATAGATCTATACCGCTGTGTGTAGTGGAGAATGGATCTATAACGCTGTGTGTAGTGGAGAATGGATCTATACCGCTGTGTGTACAGGAGAATGGATCTATACCGCTGTATTTAGTGGAGAATGGATCTATGCTGCTTTCTGTAGTGGAGAATGGATCTATACCGCTGTGTGTAGTGGAGAATGGATCTATACCGCTGTATGTAGTGGAGAATGGATCTATACCGCTGTGTGTAGTGGAGAATGGATCTATACCGCTGTGTGTAGTGGAGAATGGATCTATACCGCTGTCTGTAGTGGAGAATGGATCTATACTGCTGTGTGTAGAGGAGAATGGATCTATACCACAGTGTGTAGTGGAGAATGGATCTATACCGCTGTGTGTAGTGGAGAATGGATCTATACCGCTGTGTGTAGAGGAGAATGGATCTATACCGCTGTATTTAGTGGAGAATGGATCTATACTGCTGTCTGTAGTGGAGAATGGATCTATACTGCTGTGTGTAGAGGAGAATGGATCTATACCGCTGTGTGTAGAGGAGAATGGATATATACCACTGTGTGTAGTGGAGAATGGATCTATACCGATGTGTAGTGGAGAATGGATCTATACCGCTGTGTGTAGTGGAGAATGGATCTATACCGCTGTGTGTAGTGGAGAATGGATCTATACCGCTGTGTGTAGTGGAGAATGGATCTATAACGATGTGTGTAGAGGAAAATGGATCTATACCCCTGTGTGTAGAGGAGAATGGATCTATACCGCTGTGTGTGGTGGAGAATGGATCTATACCGCTGTGTGTAGTTGAGAATGGATCTATAACGATGTGTGTAGTGGAGAATGAATCTATACCCCTGTGTGTAGTGGAGAATGGATCTATAACGCTGTGTGTAGTGGAGAATAGATCTATACCGCTGTGTGTAGTGGAGAATGGATCTATAACGCTGTGTGTAGTGGAGAATGGATCTATACCACTGTGTGTAGAGGAGAATGGATCTATACCGCTGTATTTAGTGGAGAATGGATCTATACTGCTGTGTGTAGTGGATAATGGATCTATACCGCTGTGTGTAGAGGAGAATGGATCTATGCCACTGTATTTAGTGGAGAATGGATCTGTACCTCTGTGTGTAGTGGAGAATGGATCTATACCGCAGTGTGTAGTGGAGAATGGATCTATACCGCTTTGTGTAGTGGAGAATGGATCTATACCGCTGTGTGTAGTGGAGAATGGATCTATACCGCTGTGTATTGTGGAGAATGGATCTATACCGCTGTGTGTAGTGGAGAATGGACCTATACCGCTGTGTGTAGTGGAGAATGGATCTATACTGCTGTGTGTAGTGGAGAATGGATCTATAACGCTGTGTGTAGTGGAGATTGGATCTATACAGCTGTCTGTAGTGGAGAATGGATCTTTGTGTGTAGTGGAGAATGGATCTATACCGCTGTGTGTAGTGGAGAATGGATCTATACCGCCGTGTGTAGTGGAATCTATAGCTGCGTGTAGTGGAGAATGGATCTATACCGCTGTGTGTAGTGGAGAATGGATCTAACCGCTGTGTGTAGTGGAGAATGGATCTATACCGCTGTGTGTAGTGGAGAATGGATCTATACCGCTGTGTGTAGTGGAGAATGGATCTAAACGATGTGTGTAGTGGAGAATGAATCTATACCGCTGTGTGTAGTGGAGAATGGATCTATAATGCTGTGTGTAGTGGAGAATAGATCTATACCGCTGTGTGTAGTGGAGAATGGATCTATAACGCTGTGTGTAGTGGAGAATGGATCTATACCGCTGTGTGTACAGGAGAATGGATCTATACCGCTGTATTTAGTGGAGAATGGATCTATGCTGCTTTCTGTAGTGGAGAATGGATCTATACCGCTGTGTGTAGTGGAGAATGGATCTATACCGCTGTATGTAGTGGAGAATGGATCTATACCGCTGTGTGTAGTGGAGAATGGATCTATACCGCAGTGTGTAGTGGATAATGGATCTATACCGCTGTCTGTAGTGGAGAATGGATCTATACTGCTGTGTGTAGAGGAGAATGGATCTAAACCGCTGTGTGTAGAGGAGAATGGCTCTATACCACAGTGTGTAGTGGAGAATGGATCTATACCGCTGTGTGTAGGGGAGAATGGATCTATACCGCTGTGTGTAGAGGAGAATGGATCTATACCGCTGTATTTAGTGGAGAATGGATCTATACTGCTGTCTGTAGTGGAGAATGGATCTATACTGCTGTGTGTAGAGGAGAATGGATCTATACCGCTGTGTGTAGAGGAGAATGGATATATACCACTGTGTGTAGTGGAGAATGGATCTATACCGATGTGTGTAGTGGAGAATGGATCTATACCGCTGTGTGTAGTGGAGAATGGATCTATACCGCTGTGTGTAGTGGAGAATGGATCTATACTGCTGTGTGTAGAGGAGAATGGATCTATACCACTGTGTGTAGTGGAGAATGGATCTATACCGCTGTGTGTAGAGGAGAATGGATCTATACCGATGTGTGTAGTGGAGAATGGATCTATACCGCTGTGTGTAGTGGAGAATGGATCTATACCGCTGTCTGTAGTGGAGAATGGATCTTTGTGTGTAGTGGAGAATGGATCTATACCACTGTGTGTAGTGGAGAATGGATCTATACCGCTGTGTGTAGTGGAGAATGGATCTATACCGCTGCATGTAGTGGAGAATGAATCTATACCGCTGCGTGTAGTGGAGAATGGATCTATTACTGCTGTGTGTAGTGGAGAATGGATCTATACCGCTGTGTGTGGTGGAGAATGGATCTATACCGCTGTGTGTAGTTGAGAATGGATCTATAACGATGTGTGTAGTGGAGAATGAATCTATACCGCTGTGTGTAGTGGAGAATGGATCTATAGCGCTGTGTGTAGTGGAGAATAGATCTATACCGCTGTGTGTAGTGGAGAATGGATCTATAACGCTGTGTGTAGTGGAGAATGGATCTATACCGCTGTGTGTAGAGGAGAATGGATCTATACCGCTGTATTTAGTGGAGAATGGATCTATACTGCTGTCTGTAGTGGAGAATGGATCTATACCGCTGTGTGTAGTGGGGAATGGATCTATACCGCTGCGTATAGTGGAGAATGGATCTATACCGCTGTGTGTAGTTGTGAATGGATCTATACCGCTGTGTGTAGTGGAGAATGGATCTATACTGCTGTGTGTAGTGGAGAATGGATCTATACCGCTGTGTGTAGAGGAGAATGGATATATACCACTGTGTGTAGTGGAGAATGGATCTATACCGCTGTGTGTAGTGGAGATTGGATCTATACAGCTGTCTGTAGTGGAGAATGGATCTTTGTGTGTAGTGAAGAATGGATCTATACCACTGTGTGTAGTGGAGTATGGATCTATAACGCTGTGTGTAGTGGAGAATAGATCTATACCGCTGTGTGTAGTGGAGAATGGATCTATGAATGAATGAATGAATGAATGAATGAATGAATGGTGTTTTACGGCGCATCGACATCTAAGGTCTTGTAGCGCGCATTAAAGTTATGTTTATTGTTGAGTGTATGAAATAAAATTCTATATAAGTATATGCATTACGTAAAAATTAATACTAAGAAGTTATAAAGACGTAAGATTAATTACAGGTAATATATGAATGAATGATTACTACAAAGGCATGATTAACAATTGATATCACAGCTTATTATAAATTACTATTGCCTTGATAAATGATATGATGGACTCTACTCTGATAGAGTCGAAGAGTGTTTTAATGTTGTCCACATTGTAGTACTGCAACCGGATTGGTTGAAGGTCAACACAGTGTATTAAGATATGCTCCACCGTGTATGGAGTATTGCATGGGATACATGGAGAATGGATCTATACCGCTGTGTGTAGTTGAGAATGGATCTATAACGATGTGTGTAGTGGAGAATGAATCTATACCGCTGTGTGTAGTGGAGAATGGATCTATAACACTGTGTGTAGTGGAGAATAGATCTATACCGCTGTGTGTAGTGGAGAATGGATCTATAACGCTGTGTGTAGTGGAGAATGGATCTATACCGCTGTGTGTAGAGGAGAATGGATCTATACCGCTGTATTTAGTGGAGAATGGATCTATACTGCTGTCTGTAGTGGAGAATGGATCTATACCGCTGTGTGTAGTGGGGAATGGATCTATTACGCTGTGTGTAGTGGAGAATGGATCTATACCGCTGTGTTTAGAGGAGAATGGATCTATACCGCTGTATTTAGTGGAGAATGGATCTATACTGCTGTCTGTAGTGGAGAATGAATCTATACCGCTGTGTGTAGTGGGGAATGGATCTATACCGCTGCGTATAGTGGAGAATGGATCTATACCGCTGTGTGTAGTGGAGAATGGATCTATACCGCTGTGTGTAGTGGAGAATGGATCTATACTGCTGTGTGTAGTGGAGAATGGATCTATACCGCTGTGTGTAGTGGAGATTGGATCTATACAGCTGTCTGTAGTGGAGAATGGATCTTTGTGTGTAGTGGAGAATGGATCTATACCACTGTGTGTAGTGGAGAATGGATCTATACCGCTGTGTGTAGAGGAGAATGGATCTATACCGCTGTGTGTAGAGGAGAATGGATATATACCACTGTGTGTAGTGGAGAATGGATCTATACCGATGTGTGTAGTGGAGAATGGATCTATACCGCTGTGTGTAGTGGAGAATGGATCTATACCGCTGTGTGTAGTGGAGAATGGATCTATACCGCTGTGTGTAGAGGAGAATGGATCTATACCCCTGTGTGTAGAGGAGAATGGATCTATACCGCTGTGTGTAGTGGAGAATGGATCTATACCGCTGTGTGTAGTGGAGAATGGATCTATACCGCTGTGTGTAGTGGAGAATGGATCTATACCGCAGTGTGTAGTGGAGAATGGATCTATACCGCAGTGTGTAGTGGAGAATGGATCTATACCGCTGTCTGTAGTGGAGAATGGATCTATACTGCTGTGTGTAGAGGAGAATGGATCTAAACCGCTGTGTGTAGAGGAGAATGGATCTATACCGCAGTGTGTAGTGGAGAATGGATCTATACCGCTGTGTGTAGTGGATAATGGATCTATACCACTGTGTGTAGTGGAGAATGGATCTATACCACTGTGTGTAGTGGAGAATGGATCTATACCGCTGTATGTAGAGGAGAATGGATCTATTACCGCTGTGTGTAGTGGAGAATGGATCTATTACCGCTGTGTGTAGAGGAGAATGGATCTATACCGCTGTGTGTAGTGGAGAATGGATCTATACCGCTGTGTGTAGTGGAGAATGGATCTATTACCGCTGTGTGTAGTGGAGAATGGATCTATACCTCTGTATGTAGAGGAGAATGGATCTATTACCTCTGTGTGTAGTGGAGAATGGATCTATTACCGCTGTGTGTAGAGGAGAATGGATCTATACCGCTGTGTGTAGTGGAGAATGGATTTATACTGCTGTGTGTAGAGGAGAATGGATCTATACCGCTTTGTGTAATGGAGAATGGATCTAGACACAGGGGAAACCATTCTCCGTGGACTTCTAGACACGGGGGAAACTGATCACCGTGGACTTCTAGACACAGGGGAAACCAATTATACATGGACTTCTAGACACAGGGGAAACCATTCTCCATGGACTTCTAGACACAGGTGAAACCAATTCTCCGTGGACTTCTAGACACAGGTGAAACCAATTCTCCGTGGACTTCTAAACACAGGGGAAACCATCCTCCATGGACTTCTAGACACAGGTGAAACCAATTCTCCGTGGACTTCTAGACACAGGGGAAACCAATTATCCGTGGACTTCTAGACACAGGGGAAACCATCCTCCATGGACTTCTAGACACAGGGGAAACCATTCTCCATGGACTTCTCACCCAGGTGAAACCATTCTCCGTGGACTTCTAGACACAGGGGAAACCATTCTCCGTGGACTTCTAGACACAGGGGAAACCATCCTCCATGGACTTCTAGACACAGGGGAAACCATCTCCATGGACTTCTAGACACAGGTGAAACCATTCTCCATGGACTTCTAGACACAGGGGAAACCATCCTCCATGGACTTCTAGACACAGGGGAAACCAATTCTCCGTGGACTTCTAGACACAGGGGAAACCATTCTCATGGACTTCTAGACACAGGGGAAACCATTCTCCATGGACTTCTAGACACAGGGGAAACCATTCTCCATGGACTTCTAGACACAGGTGAAACCAATTCTCCGTGGACTTCTAGACACAGGGGAAACCATCCTCCATGGACTTCTAGACACAGGTGAAACCAATTCTCCGTGGACTTCTAGACACAGGGGAAACCATCCTCCATGGACTTCTAGACACAGGGGAAACCATTCTCCGTGGACTTCTAGACACAGGGGAAACCATTCTCCGTGGACTTCTAGACACAGGGGAAACCATTCTCCATGGACTTCTAGACACAGGGGAAACCATTCTCCGTGGACTTCTAGACACAGGGGAAACCATTCTCCATGGACTTCTAGACACAGGGGAAACCATTCTCCATGGACTTCTAGACACAGGGGAAACCAATTCTCCGTGGACTTCTAGACACAGGGGAAACCATTCTCCATGGACTTCTAGACACAGGGGAAACCAATTCTCCATGGACTTCTAGACACAGGGGAAACCATCCTCCGTGGACTTCTAGACACAGGGGAAACCATCCTCCATGGACTTATAGACACAGGTGAAACCAATTCTCCGTGGACTTCTAGACACAGGGGAAACCATCCTCCATGGACTTCTAGACACAGGGGAAACCATTCTCCATGGACTTCTAGACACAGGAGAAACCATCCTCCATGGACTTCTAGACACAGCGGGACACTGTCCACCGTGGACTTCTAGACACAGGTGAAACCAATTCTCCGTGGACTTCTAGACACAGGGGAAACCATTCTCCATGGACTTCTAGACACAGGGGAAACCAATTCTCCATGGACTTCTAGACACAGGGGAAACCATTCTCCATGGACTTCTAGACACAGGGGAAACCATTCTCCCGTGGACTTCTAGACACGGCGGGAAACTGTTCACCGTGGACTTCTAGACATAGGTGAAACCAATTCTCCGTGGACTTCTAGACACAGGGGAAACCATCCTCCATGGACTTCTAGACACAGGGGAAACCATTCTCCATGGACTTATACACCCAGGTGAAACCATTCTCCATGGACTTCTAGACACAGGGGAAACCAATTATCCGTGGACTTCTAGACACAGGGGAAACCATTCTCCATGGACTTCTAGACACAGGGGAAACCATTGTCCGTGGACTTCTAGACACAGGGGAAACCAATTATCCGTGGACTTCTAGACACAGGGGAAACCATCCTCCATGGACTTCTAGACACAGGGGAAACCATCCTCCATGGACTTCTACACCCAGGTGAAACCATTCTCCGTGGACTTCTAGACACAGGGGAAACCAATTATCCGTGGACTTCTAGACACAGGGGAAACCATTCTCCATGGACTTCTAGACACAGGGGAAACCATTGTCCGTGGACTTCTAGACACAGGGGAAACCAATTATCCGTGGACTTCTAGACACAGGGGAAACCATCCTCCATGGACTTCTAGACACAGGGGAAACCATCCTCCATGGACTTCTAGACACAGGTGAAACCATTCTCCATGGACTTCTAGACACAGGGGAAACCATCCTCCATGGACTTCTAGACACAGGTGAAACCAATTCTCCGTGGACTTCTAGACACAGGGGAAACCATTCTCCATGGACTTCTAGACACAGGTGAAACCAATTCTCCGTGGACTTCTAGACACAGGGGAAACCATCCTCCATGGACTTCTAGACACAGGTGAAACCAATTCTCCGTGGACTTCTAGACACAGGGGAAACCAATTCTCCGTGGACTTCTAGACACAGGGGAAACCATTGTCCGTGGGCTTCTAGACACAGGGGAAACCAATTCTCCCTGGACTTCTAGACACAGGGGAAACCATCCTCCATGGACTTCTAGACACAGGGGAAACCATCCTCCATGGACTTCTACACCCAGGTGAAACCATTCTCCATGGACTTCTAGACACAGGGGAAACCATTCTCCGTGGACTTCTAGACACGGCGGGAAACCGTTCACCGTGGACTTCTAGACACAGGTGAAACCAATTCTCCGTGGACTTCTAGACACAGGGGAAACCATCCTCCATGGACTTCTAGACACAGGGGAAACCATCCTCCATGGACTTATACACCCAGGTGAAACCATTCTCCGTGGACTTCTAGACACAGGGGAAACCAATTATCCGTGGACTTCTAGACACAGGGGAAACCATTCTCCATGGACTTCTAGACACAGGGGAAACCATTGTCCGTGGACTTCTAGACACAGGGGAAACCAATTATCCGTGGACTTCTAGACACAGGGGAAACCATCCTCCATGGACTTCTAGACACAGGTGAAACCATTCTCCATGGACTTCTAGACACAGGGGAAACCATCCTCCATGGACTTCTAGACACAGGTGAAACCATTCTCCGTGGACTTCTAGACACAGGGGAAACCATCCTCCATGGACTTCTAGACACAGGTGAAACCAATTCTCCGTGGACTTCTAGACACAGGGGAAACCATCCTCCATGGACTTCTAGACACAGGTGAAACCAATTCTCCGTGGACTTCTAGACACAGGGGAAACCATTCTCCATGGACTTCTAGACACAGGTGAAACCATTCTCCGTGGACTTCTAGACACAGGGGAAACCAATTATCCGTGGACTTCTAGACACAGGTGAAACCAATTCTCCGTGGACTTCTAGACACAGGGGAAACCATCCTCCATGGACTTCTAGACACAGGGGAAACCATTCTCCATGGACTTCTACACCCAGGTGAAACCATTCTCCATGGACTTCTAGACACAGGGGAAACCATCCTCCATGGACTTCTAGACACAGGGGAAACCATTCTCCATGGACTTCTAGACACAGGGGAAACCAATTCTCCATGGACTTCTAGACACAGGGGAAACCATTCTCCATGGACTTCTAGACACAGGGGAAACCATTCTCCGTGGACTTCTAGACACAGGGAAACCAATTATCCGTGGACTTCTAGACACAGGGGAAACCATTCTCCATGGACTTCTAGACACAGGGGAAACCATTGTCCGTGGACTTCTAGACACAGGGGAAACCAATTATCCGTGGACTTCTAGACACAGGGGAAACCATCCTCCATGGACTTCTAGACACAGGGGAAACCATCCTCCATGGACTTCTAGACACAGGTGAAACCATTCTCCATGGACTTCTAGACACAGGGGAAACCATCCTCCATGGACTTCTAGACACAGGTGAAACCATTCTCCGTGGACTTCTAGACACAGGGGAAACCATCCTCCATGGACTTCTAGACACAGGTGAAACCAATTCTCCGTGGACTTCTAGACACAGGGGAAACCATTCTCCATGGACTTCTAGACACAGGGGAAACCATTCTCCATGGACTTCTAGACACAGGGGAAACCATTCTCCATGGACTTCTAGACACAGGTGAAACCATTCTCCATGGACTTCTAGACACAGGGGAAACCATCCTCCATGGACTTCTAGACACAGGTGAAACCATTCTCCGTGGACTTCTAGACACAGGGGAAACCATTCTCCGTGGACTTCTAGACACGGGGGAAACCGTTCACCGTGGACTTCTAGACACAGGTGAAACCAATTCTCCGTGGACTTCTAGACACAGGGGAAACCATCCTCCATGGACTTCTAGACACAGGGGAAACCATTCTCCATGGACTTCTAGACACAGGTGAAACCATTCTCCATGGACTTCTAGACACAGGGGAAACCAATTATCCGTGGACTTCTAGACACAGGGGAAACCAATTCTCCGTGGACTTCTAGACACAGGGGAAACCATCCTCCATGGACTTCTAGACACAGGGGAAACCATCCTCCATGGACTTCTAGACACAGGTGAAACCATTCTCCATGGACTTCTAGACACAGGGGAAACCATCCTCCATGGACTTCTAGACACAGGTGAAACCAATTCTCCGTGGACTTCTAGACACAGGGGAAACCATCCTCCATGGACTTCTAGACACAGGTGAAACCAATTCTCCGTGGACTTCTAGACACAGGGGAAACCATTCTCCATGGACTTCTAGACACAGGTGAAACCATTCTCCGTGGACTTCTAGACACAGGGGAAACCAATTATCCGTGGACTTCTAGACACAGGTGAAACCAATTCTCCGTGGACTTCTAGACACAGGGGAAACCATCCTCCATGGACTTCTAGACACAGGGGAAACCATTCTCCATGGACTTCTACAACCAGGTGAAACCATTCTCCATGGACTTCTAGACACAGGGGAAACCATCCTCCATGGACTTCTAGACACAGGGGAAACCATTCTCCATGGACTTCTAGACACAGGGGAAACCAATTCTCCATGGACTTCTAGACACAGGGGAAACCATTCTCCATGGACTTCTAGACACAGGGGAAACCATTGTCCGTGGACTCTAGACACAGGAAACATTCGTGGACTTCTAGACACAGGGGAAACCATTCTCCAGGACTTCTAGACACAGGGGAAACCATTCTCCGTGGACTTCTAGACACAGGGGAAACCATTCTCCGTGGACTTCTAGACACAGGGGAAACCATTCTCCGTGGACTTCTAGACACAGGGGAAACCATTCTCCATGGACTTCTAGACACAGGGGAAACCATTCTCCGTGGACTTCTAGACACAGGGGAAACCATCCTCCATGGACTTCTAGACACAGGTGAAACCATTCTCCGTGGACTTCTAGACACAGGGGAAACCATCCTCCATGGACTTCTAGACACAGGTGAAACCATTCTCCGTGGACTTCTAGACACAGGGGAAACCATCCTCCATGGACTTCTAGACACAGGGGAAACCATTCTCCATGGACTTCTAGACACAGGGGAAACCATCCTCCATGGACTTCTAGACACAGGTGAAACCATTCTCCATGGACTTCTAGACACAGGGGAAACCATCCTCCATGGACTTCTAGACACAGGTGAAACCAATTCTCCGTGGACTTCTAGACACAGGGGAAACCATCCTCCATGGACTTCTACACCCAGGTGAAACCATTCTCCATGGACTTCTAGACACAGGGGAAACCATTCTCCGTGGACTTCTAGACACGGTGGGAAACCGTTCACCGTGGACTTCTAGACACAGGTGAAACCAATTCTCCGTGGACTTCTAGACACAGGGGAAACCATCCTCCATGGGACCTTTCTAGACACAGGGGAAACCATCCTCCATGGACTTATACCCAGAGGTGAAACCATTCTCCTGGACTTCTAGACACAGGGGAAACCAATTATCCGTGGACTTCTAGACA
Organism: Archivesica marissinica; assembly: GCA_014843695.1. Classification (NCBI taxonomy): domain Eukaryota; kingdom Metazoa; phylum Mollusca; class Bivalvia; order Venerida; family Vesicomyidae; genus Archivesica; species Archivesica marissinica. The sequence goes on along the minus strand of CM026387.1, from coordinate 98,826,028 downwards.
CAGGGGAAACCATTCTCCATGGACTTCTAGACACAGGGGAAACCATTGTCTGTGGACTTCTAGACACAGGGGAAACCAATTATCCGTGGACTTCTAGACACAGGGGAAACCATCCTCCATGGACTTCTAGACACAGGGGAAACCATCTCTTCAGGTGAAACCATTCTCCATGGACTTCTAGACACAGGGGAAACCATTCTCCATGGACTTCTAGACACAGGTGAAACCATTCTCCATGGACTTCTAGACACAGGGGAAACCAATTCTCCGTGGACTTCTAGACACAGGGGAAACCATCCTCCATGGACTTCTAGACACAGGTGAAACCAATTCTCCGTGGACTTCTAGACACAGGGGAAACCAATTCTCCATGGACTTCTAGACACAGGGGAAACCATTCTCCGTGGACTTCTAGACACAGGGGAAACCATTGTCCGTGGACTTCTAGACACAGGGGAAACCAATTATTGTGGACTTCTAGACACAGGGGAAACCATCCTCCATGGACTTCTAGACACAGGTGAAACCATTCTCCATGGACTTCTAGACACAGGGGAAACCATTCTCCATGGACTTCTAGACACGTCGGGAAACCTTTCTCCGTGGACTTCTAGACACAGGTTAAACAAATTGTCCGTGGACTTCTCCGTGGGAAAGATACAGGGGAAACCATTCACCGATGGACTTCTAGACACAGGTGGAACAAATTCTCCGTGGATTCTAGACACAGGGGAAACCATGCTCCATGGACTTCTAGACACAGGTGAAACCATTCTCCATGGACTTCTAGACACAGGGGAAACCAATTATCCGTGGACTTCTAGTCACAGGTGAACATTCTCCGTGGACTTCTAGACACAGGGGAAACCATTCTCCGTGGACTTCTAGACACAGGGGAAACCAATTATCCGTGGACTTCTAGACACAGGGGAAACCATTCTCCATGGACTTCTAGACACAGGGGAAACCATCCTCCATGGACTTCTAGACACAGGTGAAACCAATTCTCCGTGGACTTCTAGACACAGGGGAAACCAATTCTCCGTGGACTTCTAGACACAGGGGAAACCAATTCTCCGTGGACTTCTAGACACAGGGGAAACCATTGTCCGTGGGCCTCTAGACACAGGGGAAACCATTCTCCGTGGACTTCTAGACACGGGGGAAACCGTTCTCCGTGGACTTCTAGACACAGGGGAAACCAATTCTCCGTGGACTTCTAGACACAGGGGAAACCATTCTCCATGGACTTCTAGACACAGGGGGAACCATTGTCCGTGGACTTCTAGACACAGGGGAAACCAATTCTCCGTGGACTTCTAGACACAGGGGAAACCATCCTCCATGGACTTCTAGACACAGGGGAAACCATCCTCCATGGACTTCTACACCCAGGTGAAACCATTCTCCATGGACTTCTAGACACAGGGGAAACCATTCTCCCATGGACTTCTAGACACAGGGGAAACCATGTCTCAGGACTTCTAGACACAGGGAACCCCATTATCCGTGGACTTCTAGACACAGGGGAAACCATTCTCCATGGACTTCTAGACACAGGGGAAACCATTGTCCGTGGACTTCTAGACACAGGGGAAACCAATTCTCCGTGGACTTCTAGACACAGGGGAAACCATCCTCCATGGACTTCTAGACACAGGGGAAACCATTCTCCGTGGACTTCTAGACACAGGTGAAACCATCCTCCATGGACTTCTAGACACAGGGGAAACCATCCTCCATGGACTTATAGACACAGGGGAAAACAATTTCCGTGGACTTCTAGACACAGGGGAAACCAATTATCCGTGGACTTCTAGACACAGGTGAAACCAATTCTCCATGGACTTCTAGACACAGGGGAAACCATCCTCCATGGAC
>CM026387.1:98809751-98823147 GCA_014843695.1 Archivesica marissinica | reverse complement strand
CAACATGTATACAATCCCCAGGAGACTGTACAAGAAATGCCAACATGTATACAATCCCCAGGAAATTAAAGACTGTACAAGAAATGCCAACATGTATACAATCCCCAGGAAAGACTGTACAAGAAATGCCAACATGTATACAATCCCCAGGAAAGACTGTACAAGAAATGCCAACATGTATACAATCCCCTGGAAAGACTGTACAAGAAATGCCAACATGTATACAATCCCCTGGAAAGACTGTACAAGAAATGCCAACATTTATACAATCCCCAGGAAAGACTGTACAAGAAATGCCAACATGTATACAATCCCCAGGAAAGACTGTACAAGAAATGCCAACATGTATACAATCCCCAGGAAAGACTGTACAAGAAATGCCAACATGTATACAATCCCCAGGAAAGACTGTACAAGAAATGCCAACATGTATACAATCCCCAGGAAAGACTGTACAAGAAATGCCAACATGTATACAATCCCCAGGAAATTAAAGACTGTACAAGAAATGACAACATGTATACAATCCTCAGGAAAGACTGTACAAGAAATGCCAACATGTATACAATCCCCTGGAAAGACTGTACAAGAAATGCCAACATGTATACAATCCCCTGGAAAGACTGTACAAGAAATGCCAACATGTATACAATCCCCAGGAAATTAAAGACTGTACAAGAAATGACAACATGTATACAATCCCCTGGAAAGACTGTACAAGAAATGCCAACATGTATACAATCCCCAGCAGACTGTACAAGAAATGCCAACATGTATACAATCCCCAGGAAAGACTGTACAAGAAATGCCAACATGTATACAATCCTCAGGAAAGACTGTACAAGAAATGCCAACATGTATACAATCCCCAGGAAAGACTGTACAAGAAATGCCAACATGTATACAATCCCCAGGAAAGCTACAAGAAATGCCAACATGTATACAATCCCCAGGAGACTGTACAAGAAATGCCAACATGTATACAATCCCCAGGAAAGACTGTACAAGAAATGCCAACATGTATACAATCCCCAGGAAATAAAGACTGTACAAGAAATGCCAACATGTATACAATCCCCTGGAAAGACTGTACAAGAAATGCCAACATGTATACAATCCCCAGGAAAGACTGTACAAGAAATGCCAACATGTATACAATCCCCAGGAGACTGTACAAGAAATGCCAACATGTATACAATCCCCAGGAAATTAAAGACTGTACAAGAAATGACAACATGTATACAATCCTCAGGAAAGACTGTACAAGAAATACCAACATGTATACAATCCCCTGGAAAGACTGTACAAGAAATGCCAACATGTATACAATCCCCTGGAAATTAAAGACTGTACAAGAAATGACAACATGTATACAATCCTCAGGAATTACTGTACAAGAAATGCCAACATGTATACAATCCCCAGCAGACTGTACAAGAAATGCCAACATGTATACAATCCCCAGGAAATTAAAGACTGTACAAGAAATGACAACATGTATACAATCCTCAGGAAAGACTGTACAAGAAATGCCAACATGTATACAATCCCCTGGAAAGACTGTACAAGAAATGCCAACATGTATACAATCCTCAGGAATTACTGTACAAGAAATGCCAACATGTATACAATCCCCAGGAGACTGTACAAGAAATGCCAACATGTATACAATCCCCAGGAAATTAAAGACTGTACAAGAAATGACAACATGTATACAATCCTCAGGAAAGACTGTACAAGAAATGCCAACATGTATACAATCCCCAGGAAAGACTGTACAAGAAATGCCAACATGTATACAATCCCCTGGAAAGACTGTACAAGAAATGCCAACATGTATACAATCCCCTGGAAAGACTGTACAAGAAATGCCAACATTTATACAATCCCCAGGAAAGACTGTACAAGAAATGCCAACATGTATACAATCCCCAGGAAAGACTGTACAAGAAATGCCAACATTTATACAATCCCCAGGAAAGACTGTACAAGAAATGCCAACATGTATACAATCCCCAGGAAAGACTGTACAAGAAATGCCAACATGTATACAATCCCCTGGAAAGACTGTACAAGAAATGCCAACATGTATACAATCCCCAGGAAATTAAAGACTGTACAAGAAATGACAACATGTATACAATCCTCAGGAAAGACTGTACAAGAAATACCAACATGTATACAATCCCCTGGAAAGACTGTACAAGAAATGCCAACATGTATACAATCCCCTGGAAATTAAAGACTGTACAAGAAATGACAACATGTATACAATCCTCAGGAATTACTGTACAAGAAATGCCAACATGTATACAATCCCCAGCAGACTGTACAAGAAATGCCAACATGTATACAATCCCCAGGAAATTAAAGACTGTACAAGAAATGACAACATGTATACAATCCTCAGGAAAGACTGTACAAGAAATACCAACATGTATACAATCCCCTGGAAAGACTGTACAAGAAATGCCAACATGTATACAATCCCCAGGAAATTAAAGACTGTACAAGAAATGACAACATGTATACAATCCTCAGGAAAGACTGTACAAGAAATGCCAACATGTATACAATCCCCAGGAAATTAAAGACTGTACAAGAAATGCCAACATGTATACAATCCCCTGGAAAGACTACAAGAAATGCCAACATGTATACAATCCCCAGGAAAGACTGTACAAGAAATGCCAACATGTATACAATCCCCAGGAAAGGCTACAAGAAATGCCAACATGTATACAATCCCCAGGAAAGACTACAAGAAATGCCAACATGTATACAATCCCCAGGAAAGACTACAAGAAATGCCAACATGTATACAATCCCCAGGAAAGACTACAAGAAATGCCAACATGTATACAATCCCCAGCAGACTGTACAAGAAATGCCAACATGTATACAATCCCCAGGAAAGACTGTACAAGAAATGCCAACATGTATACAATCCCCTGGAAAGACTGTACAAGAAATACCAACATGTATACAATCCCCTGGAAAGACTGTACAAGAAATGCCAACATGTATACAATCCCCAGCAGACTGTACAAGAAATGCCAACATGTATACAATCCCCAGGAAAGACTGTACAAGAAATGCCAACATGTATACAATCCCCAGGAAAGACTGTACAAGAAATGCCAACATATATACAATCCCCTGGAAAGACTGTACAAGAAATGCCAACATGTATACAATCCTCAGGAATTACTGTACAAGAAATGCCAACATGTATACAATCCCCAGGAAAGACTGTACAAGAAATGCCAACATGTATACAATCCCCAGGAAATTAAAGACTGTACAAGAAATGACAACATGTATACAATCCTCAGGAAAGACTGTACAAGAAATGCCAACATGTATACAATCCCCAGGAAATTAAAGACTGTACAAGAAATGCCAACATGTATACAATCCCCTGGAAAGGCTACACGAAATGCCAACATGTATACAATCCCCAGGAAAGACTACAAGAAATGCCAACATGTATACAATCCCCAGGAAAGACTACAAGAAATGCCAACATGTATACAATCCCAAGGAAAGACTACAAGAAATGCCAACATGTATACAATCCCAGGAAAGACTACAAGAAATGCCAACATGTATACAATCCCCAGCAGAGACTGTACACGAAATGCCAACATGTATACAATCCAAGGAAAGACTACAAGAAATGCCAACATGTATACAATCCCAAGGAAAGACTACAAGAAATGCCAACATGTATACAATCCCCAGCAGAGACTGTACAAGAAATGCCAACATGTATACAATCCCAAGGAAAGACTGTACAAGAAATGCCAACATGTATACAATCCCCTGGAAAGACTGTACAAGAAATGCCAACATGTATACAATCCCCTGGAAAGACTGTACAAGAAATGCCAACATGTATACAATCCCCTGGAAAAAGACTGTACAAGAAATGCCAACATGTATACAATCCCCTGGAAAGACTGTACAAGAAATACCAACATGTATACAATCCCCTGGAAAGACTGTACAAGAAATACCAACATGTATACAATCCCCAGGAAAGACTGTACAAGAAATGCCAACATGTATACAATCCCCTGGAAAGACTGTACAAGAAATGCCAACATGTATACAATCCCCTGGAAATTAAAGACTGTACAAGAAATGCCAACATGTATACAATCCTCAGGAATTACTGTACAAGAAATGCCAACATGTATACAATCCCCAGGAGACTGTACAAGAAATGCCAACATGTATACAATCCCCAGGAGACTGTACAAGAAATGCCAACATGTATACAATCCCCAGGAAAGACTGTACAAGAAATGCCAACATGTATACAATCCCCAGGAAATTAAAGACTGTACAAGAAATGCCAACATGTATACAATCCCCAGGAAAGACTGTACAAGAAATGCCAACATGTATACAATCCCCAGGAAATTAAAGACTGTACAAGAAATGCCAACATGTATACAATCCCCAGGAAATTAAAGACTGTACAAGAAATGCCAACATGTATACAATCCCCTGGAAAGACTGTACAAGAAATGCCAACATGTATACAATCCCCAGCAGAGACTGTACAAGAAATGCCAACATGTATACAATCCCCAGGAAAGACTGTACAAGAAATGCCAACATGTATACAATCCCCTGGAAAGACTGTACAAGAAATGCCAACATGTATACAATCCCCTGGAAATTAAAGACTGTACAAGAAATGCCAACATGTATACAATCCCCAGGAAAGACTACAAGAAATGCCAACATGTATACAATCCCCAGGAAAGACTACAAGAAATGCCAACATGTATACAATCCCAGGAAAGACTACAAGAAATGCCAACATGTATACAATCCCAAGGAAAGACTACAAGAAATGCCAACATGTATACAATCCCCAGCAGAGACTGTACAAGAAATGCCAACATGTATACAATCCCAAGGAAAGACTACAAGAAATGCCAACATGTATACAATCCCAAGGAAAGACTACAAGAAATGCCAACATGTATACAATCCCCAGCAGAGACTGTACAAGAAATGCCAACATGTATACAATCCCAAGGAAAGACTGTACAAGAAATGCCAACATGTATACAATCCCCTGGAAAGACTGTACAAGAAATGCCAACATGTATACAATCCCCTGGAAAGACTGTACAAGAAATGCCAACATGTATACAATCCCCAGCAGAGACTGTACAAGAAATGCCAACATGTATACAATCCCAAGGAAAGACTACAAGAAATGCCAACATGTATACAATCCCAAGGAAAGACTACAAGAAATGCCAACATGTATACAATCCCCTGGAAAGACTGTACAAGAAATACCAACATGTATACAATCCCATGGAAAGAATGTACAAGAAATACCAACATTTATACAATCCCCAGGAAAGACTGTACAAGAAATGCCAACATGTATACAATCCCCAGGAAAGACTGTACAAGAAATGCCAACATGTATACAATCCCCTGGAAAGACTGTACAAGAAATGCCAACATGTATACAATCCCCTGGAAATTAAAGAATGTACAAGAAATGACAACATGTATACAATCCTCAGGAATTACTGTACAAGAAATGCCAACATGTATACAATCCCCAGCAGACTGTACAAGATATGCCAACATGTATACAATCCCCAGGAAAGACTGTACAAGAAATGCCAACATGTATACAATCCCCAGGAAATTAAAGACTGTACAAGAAATGCCAACATGTATACAATCCCCAGGAAAGACTGTACAAGAAATGCCAACATGTATACAATCCCCAGGAAATTAAAGACTGTACAAGAAATGCCAACATGTATACAATCCCCAGGAAAGACTGTACAAGAAATGCCAACATGTATACAATCCCCAGGAAATTAAAGACTGTACAAGAAATGCCAACATGTATACAATCCCCAGGAAAGACTGTACAAGAAATGCCAACATGTATACAATCCCCAGGAAAGACTGTACAAGAAATGCCAACATGTATACAATCCCCAGGAAAGACTGTACAAGAAATGCCAACATGTATACAATCCCCAGGAAATTAAAGACTGTACAAGAAATGCCAACATGTATACAATCCCCAGGAAATTAGACTGTACAAGAAATGCCAACATGTATACAATCCCCAGGAAATTAGACTGTACAAGAAATGCCAACATGTATACAATCCCCTGGAAAGACTGTACAAGAAATGCCAACATGTATACAATCCCCTGGAAATAGACTGTACAAGAAATGCCAACATGTATACAATCCCCAGGAATTACTGTACAAGAAATGCCAACATGTATACAATCCCCAGGAGACTGTACAAGAAATGCCAACATGTATACAATCCCCAGGAAAGACTGTACAAGAAATGCCAACATGTATACAATCCCCAGGAAAGACTGTACAAGAAATGCCAACATGTATACAATCCCCAGGAAAGACTGTACAAGAAATGCCAACATGTATACAACCCAGGAAATGTACAAGAAATGCCAACATGTATACAATCCCCAGGAAATTAAGACTGTACAAGAAATGCAACATGTATACATCCCCAGGAAAGACTGTACAAGAAATGCCAACATGTATACAATCCTGTGTTGTTTCCCTGAAATTAAAGACTGTACAAGAAATGACAACATGTATACAATCAGACTGTACAAGAATGCCAACATGTATAATCCCGAGACTGTACAAGAAATGCCAACATGTACAATCCCGGACTGTACAAGAAATGCCAACATGTATACAATCCCCAGGAAATTAAAGACTGTACAAGAAATGCAACATGTATACAATCCTCAGGGACTGTACAAGAAATGCCAACATGTATACAATCCCTTAAGACTGTACAAAATGCCAAGTATACAATCCACAGACTGTACAAGAAATGCCAACATGTATACAATCCCCTGGAAAGACTGTACAAGAAATGCCAACATGTATACAATCCCCAGGAAAGACTGTACAAGAAAACCACATGTATACAATCCCCTGGAAAGACTGTACAAAAAACCAACATGTATACAATCCCCAGGAAAGACTGTACAAGAAATGCCAACATGTATACAATCCCCTGGAAAGACTGTACAAGAAATGCCAACATGTATACAATCCCCGGAAAGACTGTACAAGAAATGCCAACATGTATACAATCCCCTGGAAAGACTGTACAAGAAATGCCAACATGTATACAATCCCCAGGAAAGACTGTACAAGAAATGCCAACATGTATACAATCCCCTGGAAAGACTGTACAAGAAATGCCAACATGTATACAATCCCCTGGAAAGACTGTACAAGAAATGCCAACATGTATACAATCCCCAGCAGACTGTACAAGAAATGCCAACATGTATACAATCCCCAGGAAAGACTGTACAAGAAATGCCAACATGTATACAATCCCCAGGAGACTGTACAAGAAATGCCAACATGTATACAATCCCCTGGAAAGACTGTACAAGAAATGCCAACATGTATACAATCCCCAGGAAAGACTGTACAAGAAATGCCAACATGTATACAATCCCCAGGAAATTAGACTGTACAAGAAATGCCAACATGTATACAATCCCCTGGAAAGACTGTACAAGAAATGCCAACATGTATACAATCCCCTGGAAATTAAAGACTGTACAAGAAATGACAACATGTATACACTCCTCAGGAATTACTGTACAAGAAATGCCAACATGTATACAATCCCCAGCAGACTGTACAAGATATGCCAACATGTATACAATCCCCAGCAGACTGTACAAGATATGCCAACATGTATACAATCCCCAGGAAGGACTGTACAAGAAATGCCAACATGTATACAATCCCCAGGAAATTAAAGACTGTACAAGAAATGACAACATGTATACAATCCTCAGGAAAGACTGTACAAGAAATGCCAACATGTATACAATCCCCAGGAAATTAAAGACTGTACAAGAAATGCCAACATGTATACAATCCCCTGGAAAGACTACAAGAAATGCCAACATGTATACAATCCCCAGGAAAGGCTACACGAAATGCCAACATGTATACAATCCCAAGGAAAGACTACAAGAAATGCCAACATGTATACAATCCCCAGCAGAGACTGTACAAGAAATTACAACATGTATACAATCCCAAGGAAAGACTGTACAAGAAATGCCAACATGTATACAATCCCCTGGAAAGACTGTACAAGAAATGCCAACATGTATACAATCCCCTGGAAAGACTGTACAAGAAATGCCACATGTATACAATCCCCAGGAAAGACTGTACAAGAAATGCCAACATGTATACAATCCCCTGGAAAGACTACAAGAAATGCCAACATGTATACAATCCCCTGGAAAGACTGTACAAGAAATGCCAACATGTATACAATCCCCTGGAAAGACTGTACAAGAAATACCAACATGTATACAATCCCCTGGAAAGACTGTACAAGAAATGCCAACATGTATACAATCCCCTGGAAAGACTGTACAAGAAATGCCAACATGTATACAATCCCAAGGAAAGACTGTACAAGAAATGCCAACATGTATACAATCCCCAGTAGAGACTGTACAAGAAATGCCAACATGTATACAATCCCCAGTAGAGACTGTACAAGAAATGCCAACATGTATACAATCCCCAGTAGAGACTGTACAAGAAATGCCAACATGTATACAATCCCCAGTAGAGACTGTACAAGAAATGCCAACATGTATACAATCCCCTGGAAGGACTGTACAAGAAATGCCAACATGTATACAATCCCCTGGAAAGAATGTACAAGAAATACCAACATGTATACAATCCCCAGCAGAGACTGTACAAGACATACCAACATGTATACAATCCCCTGGAAGGACTGTACAAGAAATACCAACATGTATACAATCCCCAGCAGAGACTGTACAAGAAATGCCAACATGTATACAATCCCCAGGAAAGACTGTACCATGGCAATAGTAGACTGTAATCCAGGGCAATAGTAGACTGTAATCCAGGGCAATAGTATACCGGGATCCAGGGCAATAGTATACTGGAAACCAGGGCAATAGTAGACTGGAAACCAGGGCAATAGTATACCGGGATCCAGGGCAATAGTATACTGGGATCCAGGGCAATAGTAGACTGGAAACCAGGGCAATAGTATACCGGGATCCAGGGCAATAGTAGACTGGGATGCAGGGCAATAGTAGACTGGGATCCAGGGCAATAGTAGACTGGGATCCAGGGCAATAGTAGACTGGGATCCAGGGCAATAGTATACTGGGATCCAGGGCAATAGTATACCGGGATCCAGGGCAATAGTAGAATGGGATCCAGGGCAATAGTAGACTGGGATCCAGGGCAATAGTATACCGGGATCCAGGGCAATAGTAGACTGGGATGCAGGGCAATAGTATACTGGGATCCAGGGCAATAGTATACCGGGATCCAGGGCAATAGTAGAATGGGATCCAGGGCAATAGTAGACTGGGATCCAGGGCAATAGTATACCGGGATCCAGGGCAATAGTAGACTGGGATGCAGGCAATAGTAGACTGGGATCCAGGGAATAGTAGACTGGGATCCAGGGCAATAGTAGACTGGGATCCAGGGCAATAGTAGACTGGGATCCAGGGCAATAGTAGAATGGGATCCAGGGCAATAGTAGACTGGGATCCAGGGCAATAGTAGACTGGGATCCAGGGCAATAGTAGACTGGGATCCAGGGCAATAGTAGACTGGGATCCAGGGCAATAGTAGACTGGGATCCAGGGCAATAGTAGACTGGGATCCAGGGCAATAGTAGACTGGAATCCAGGGCAATAGTAGACTGGAATCCAGTAAATATGCATACATGTTCAAAACTTACCTTTTTCTCTTCTTTCTCTCTCTTCTTGTCTTCTTTTGTCTTGATGCTGTCTGTTTTACCAATGGCATGTCCTTTCCCAGGTTCATCTTTAACCTGCTCAATATTGCCAATATGCAGTTTTATCTCCAATTCCTTTGTGAAATCTTCCCCACACCCCACTGTCGCCACATTGTAACTATTTGCTCTCAACTGCCCGTTATCTTCTAGGCTTTGTGCCTTGCTATCATTGAGTGGGTTATCTCTACCAATGCTGTTCCACAACCCTTTACCCTTTGAGTTCTTCCTCACTGGTGTTGGTGGTGTTCTGGGTTTAGATTCGTCCGTTTGTGCAGCTAGTGCTATCAGAGTAGGCGTGTTAGCTTTCCCCGGATGTCTTCGCTGCATGTTATTAGCAAAATTAGGCTGAGCAGACTGTCTCTCCTGGGCAGAGGGAGGAGGCTCGTCTATTTCATCCAAACTGCTAACTGATGGTCTAATTTCCCTTCTCGGCTCTTCCTCCATATGAGGATGTGGTATGACGGTCCTACTCCGACTTGCCGATTTAGCAGTAACCACTTTGTGAATCTCTTTTGCACTATCTGTTATACAAGTTACTGATCCTTCACCGTTGGGGCATTTTCTGCCTGCTTCAAAATGGAAGGACTTGGCCTTGTACTTGCTGAATCGTCTCATCCAAGACAGCTGGAAGGTGTAGTTGATTCGCTTTGTAATCGGATCTTCAAATGCTAAGTCATTATTTCCGATCAATAGTGTCATTTTGCCTTCTATGCCACATATCTTGGCGAGGTCCGATGGTTCCACTTCCACTACAAATCTCTGAGCTGCAAAATAATATGTGAAATTTAAATATCTTGACTTTGTTTTTATCATAAAAACAATGGGCACAAGACCCAAATATGTTTGCCCTATAGTCATAATTTATAGTAAGTAAACTTAGTGACCATAAAACTGTTACAGACGTCACTCACAATATTGATACTACAGTAGCTGACCTGAAATTCTAAGGCCGAAGTCGAAAACAGAATTCCAAGATGACTGCCAGAATGCCCATCTAGGATCAGATATTTTTCAAAACTAATTCACCCAGATGCCATAGATAACACTTGAGCTCAAGATTCATCCAGATGCCGTAGATAACATTTCAGCTCAATATTCACCCAGATGCCATAGATAACATTTCATCTCAAGATTCACCCAGATGCCATAGATAACATTTCAGCTCAAGATTCACCCAGATGCCATAGATAACATTTCAGCTCAAGATTCACCCAGATGCCATAGATAACATTTCATCTCAAGATTCATCCAGATGCCGTAGATAACACTTGAGCTCAAGATTCACCTAGATGCCATAGATAACATTTCATCTCAAGATTCACCCAGATGCCATAGATAACATTTCAGCTCAAGATTCATCCAGATCTATAAATGAATATTTACATTGATCAGTACATGCATACATGTATAAATGAATACTTTACATTGATCTGTACATACATACATGTATAAATGAATACTTTACATTGATCAGTACATACATACATGTATAAATGAATACTTTACATTGATCAGTACATACATACATGTATAAATGAATACTTTACCTTGATCTGTAGATGCATACATGTATAAATGAATACTTTACCTTGATCTGTAGATGCATACATGTATAAATGAATACTTTACATTGATCTGTACATACATACATGTATAAATGAATACTTTACATTGATCTGTACATACATACATGTATAAATGAATACTTTACATTGATCTGTACATACATACATGTATAAATGAATACTTTACATTGATCTGTACATACATACATGTATAAATGAATACTTTACATTGATCTGTACATACATACATGTATAAATGAATACTTTACATTGATCAGTACATACATACATGTATAAATGAATACTTTACATTGATCTGTAGATGCATACATGTATAAATGAATACTTTACACTTGATCTGTAGATGTATATATGTATAAATGAATACTTTACCTTGATCTGTAGATGCATACATGTATAAATGAATACTTTACCTTGATCTGTAGATGCATACATGTATAAATGAATACTTTACACTTGATCTGTAGATGTATATATGTATAAATGAATACTTTACACTTGATCTGTAGATGTATATATGTATAAATGAATACTTTACCTTAATCTGTAGATGCATACATGTATAAATGAATACTTTACCTTGATCTGTAGATGCATACATGTATAAATGAATACTTTACACCTAGATCTGTAGATGTATATATGTATAAATGAATACTTTACCTTGATCTGTAGATGCATACATGTATAAATGAATACTTTACCTTGATCTGTAGATACATACATGTATAAATGAATACTTTACACTTGATCTGTAGATACATACATGTATAAATGAATACTTTACACTTGATCTGTAGATGCATACATGTATAAATGAATACTTTACCTTGATCTGTAGATGCATACATGTATAAATGAATACTTTACCTTGATCTGTAGATGCATACATGTATAAATGAATACTTTACCTTGATCTGTAGATGCATACATGTATAAATGAATACTTTACCTTGATCTGTAGATGCATACATGTATAAATGAATACTTTACCTTGATCTGTAGATGCATACATGTATAAATGAATACTTTACCTTGATCTGTAGATGTATATATGTATAAATGAATACTTTACCTTGATCTGTAGATGCATACATGTATAAATGAATACTTTACACCTAGATCTGTAGATGTATATATGTATAAATGAATACTTTACCTTGATCTGTAGATATATACGTGTATAAATGAATACTTTACATTGATCTGTACATACATATATGTATAAATGGATACTTTACATTGATCAGTACATGCATACATGTATAAATGAATACTTTACATTGATCTGTACATACATACATGTATAAATGAATACTTTACACTAGATCTGTAGATGTATATATGTATAAATGAATACTTTACCTTGATCTGTAGATGTATACATGTATAAATGAATACTTTACCTTGATCTGTAGATGCATACATGTATAAATGAATACTTTACCTTGATCTGTAGATGCATACATGTATAAATGAATACTTTACCTTGATCTGTAGATGCATACATGTATAAATGAATACTTTACCTTGATCTGTAGATGTATATATGTATAAATGAATACTTTACCTTGATCTGTAGATGTATACGTGTATAAATGAATACTTTACACCTAGATCTGTAGATGTATACGTGTATAAATGAATACTTTACATTGATCTGTAGATGCATACATGTATAAATGAATACTTTACCTTGATCTGTAGATACATACATGTATAAATGGATACTTTACATTGATCTGTAGATGCATACATGTATAAATGAATACTTTACATTGATCTGTAGATGCATACATGTATAAATGGATACTTTACATTGATCTGTACATACATACATGTATAAATGGATACTTTACATTGATCTGTACATACATACATGTATAAATGGATACTTTACATTGATCTGTACATACATACA